>CM021784.1:7854270-7952235 GCA_011076525.1 Nettapus auritus
CCCCGCTGTGAGGGCGGCGGGAGGCGGCGGGCGGAGGGCGCCGGGGGCGGGTGGCTTCGGGGCTCGCTCCCCGCCGCGATCTCTCTCTTGGCTCCTCGATCCTTTCCCCGGCGCTCCTCGGAGGCCCCCGGAGCCGAGTAAGGGGACGAGGCTGAGGTGCGGCCCCTCCCGGCGGCATGAACCGGCCTCACCGCGGGGCCGCGGGCAGCCGGGGCCTGGGCACGATGGAGGTGAAGAGCAAGGTGGGTGCAAGGCAGGCGGCGGGAGGTGCGGGCTCACCTGGATCCGGCTCCCTGAGGGCCCGGGGAGCTCTGGGGGCATCCGTGGTCCTGGGGGGGGGCTAGAGAAGGGGCTTGGGGGTCGGGTGTTCTGGGGTGTGTTGGGCCCCCAGCCCTGCACAGGAGGGGAAGGAGGTGGAGGGGGAGAACGTGCGGGTGTCTGAGTGGAAAGAGGGGGCTTAGGCGGAAAACCCAAACCTCTTCTTCGTCTGAGCCAGGAAAGAAATAGATATATTTATTTATTAATTTACCTTAATGGTTCTGCGCTTCTATACTCTGTTGTTGTTGTGTTCTTTTGTTTCTTTAAAGTAGAGCATATTCCTACAGCTCGCCCTACTCGGCCAAGTAGCTACCTGGCTGCGTTACCTTAACGCGGAGCTTGCCTTCTTTTAAAAACTCCTCGAGGACTTTACACTGGGAGTTGCTTTATCGAGCCCGTATCTATCTGATGGCTTATACCAACCGTTTCTTGCTGTCAAGGGCTTCGCACAGTTCTGTAAATCATCTTGCATCATTATCTCTGTGCCCGTTCTTCCAATTGTTAATTTCCATGTGCTGCTTGGCCATAGTCTTGTTGGCAAATCTTTAGGGTTCTGAAACGTTTTGTTCTTTGCTTCGGTTTGTATGTGTAATGTTTCATCGACTATTATTCTGCAGTTACTCGTAAACTAAAATTTACAACAGTAAAGGTGCTGGATCTGAGACATCTTAAGTGGTGTCAAGCTATTAAAAAATACATATAACTTGAGATTAAAAACCCTTTTCCTTTGCCTGTGCCCACCTCCACAGGAATGTGTTTTCTTCTGTCGTTAAAACACGGCTCTCGTGTCTTTGTTTTTCCTAAACTAGCCTCCAGTCTGTTTGCCTGTGCTGTGTCCTGTCATTTCCTGCAAATCAGGTATCGCGGCTGCACAGTGGGTGAAGCAGCTAGGGCTGGGGTGTCTTTCTTTCTTTTCTTTTTTTTTTTTTATTTTATTTTTATTGAGATTAATATGGCAAAAGGCTGAAACTTCTGCTAGAAAACATGCGGTTGGCTTCTCTAGCTTGCGTTGGTGGTAATGATTTTTTAAAGTGTTGTTAACTTAACCTTCATGTGGACAAAGTCAAAACACGCAGGAATACCTGGCAGCCACGCTTCAAATACTGGTTAAACGTAGCTGTTGCTGTGGAATATGCCTTGCCTTAGCCCAGATCTCTAGGTTTGGTGTTCCCCCATCATGTGCTTTGCTTGATTTAAAATGTATCTGGAGATCAGCTGAGCGATGCACCCTTTGGTGCATAGAGAAGTGCTGAAGTTCTAATGAATAGGGACTGTCTCTTAAGTGCATATTATAAAGCAGGTTTCAAGGCATTCCTCGAACTACTTGTCGCTAATGCATTATTTAAAGTCGCCTTGATTTAATGTAGCATAGTAGTCATCTTCCTTCTATGAAAACAAGAAATTCTGAAGAGAAAGGTTCTGTGGGCGGTGGAGGGGAGCAGTACCGCCTGGCTTTGATGGCTGTGATGGCACAGCTCCTTATTTAGGTTCTCCAAATCAATGATCGTGCCCTTACTGACAGAGACATCGGCACAACCCAACTGTACTTGTTGTTATATGAGCAAAATTATTCTGGTAGTCTGGCTTGCTCAGTTTGGGTGACTGCTCTGAGCTAGCCCTGGGAAGCCCCATTACATATTTATTCTGGCTAACCCTTTCTTTAATCATAGACAAGTTTTATAGCCCCAATTAGAGTTTCTGGTGATGGTACAGAAGCCCCCAGATAAACTTCTAGATCCCTGTCCTGCCCCCCCTTACAGCTTGGAACCGTATTTTTTTCAGGATGAAATCTAATACTGATAAGACGAAGACGGATACAGTAGCTCTAAGTTTTGTTCTGTCACTGTTGCTGGAGACCACTAACGGTATAGCAGCAGTATGCTGTGTTATAGAGGGCTTAGAGATTCCTCTCAGAAGCCAGTCTTACTTACGTCCTCTAGTAACTCCTTAGTAAGCTGCCATAGCTTGTGTTTTCCCAGATGAGTTACCACGTAACAGCAGTATGTGTAACCCACTCCAGCAGCAGGAAGCCTTCCTTTCTTAAATTAGTCTTTTTGAATCTCTTTTTTCCTTTAAACTTCTTGCAAGTTGTTAATTTTTGCCAGTGCATCTTTTTTGTTTTTAATGGAGTGGAGTGCAATATCTGATATAAAACGAGAACAATTCAAGGGATAAAATAAACTGCCCGTGAAATTGCATGGTTTTACTTCTGTGTTTATCTGCTTTCTGACAGCATTGAGCATATGGCAAGCCCCGTTAGGAAGTAATAGCCAGATGATTTGTTTCTTGGTGTTTGCACCAACTTCATATAAAATCATGTGGAAATTTAAAATCCCAAGTTTGAAAAGCCAGTCCTTTGTCTGCCTCCTGCAGTAGGACTTAACGCTTCCTTCAAGTTGAGAGGTTTGTTGGCTTTTTTATCGTAATTGTATTTAAACTGCATCGTTTCTCAAAGCCAAGCAAATGGAATTTGGTGCGATGCCTGGAGAGTTTCTGTAGCGTTCATTCTTCAAATAGCTGAAGCAAGATTAACTGGGAACACGAGACAAATTTTTTCACCGACGTCATAACTGAGCACGCTGCCTCTGACGTGGAGGGAGGGCCTCCTGCAGGCGGCTGTTTGCTTTTTGGTGAGCACACATGAATCATTCTCCTGACCTAATGTTCCTGTCGTTGGAGTATTTCTAGGAGAGGAGTGCTTGTAGCCTTTCGCTGTACCTTTTGGAGGAAGGCGAGGTGTTGGGAAGGGCAGGGTGTTTTGCTGGAGTTAGCACATTAACACCCCGCTAACATCAGGGTCTTTATCTCCATGTTTGCATTTCTTTGTACGTGTGAACTCTGAAGCCTTTATTCTCCAAAAGGTTGTAATCAAATGTGAGGTAGGGTTGTTCTGGAGGCCTGGTATTTTCTGTGCACCCTCACATCTGCCGCAGGTGGCACATAGCGGACGCCGGAGCTCAGACTTCAGCCAGTGTTTTGTTCCACGTGCCCTTGCGCTATGCTTACAATGAAGCTTAAAGCATCGTTAGCATTCGTTTTTTTAAATCTTCCATCTTACTTAGGGGAGTTAAGTTTTAGTGGAATAGGGAGCTGGGTTATTTTGGGTGTTTGTGTTTTTGTTGGATGACCATAATGACTAAATGCACATGCAGCCCCTGAAAGTACGGTGCTGCTGATGAAGTGTGTGGCATTTGGGGTATTGTCTGCACCTCATCCGCTTTAAACCTTGGATACAGCTACATTTTAAGTGGCTGTGCAATTAAGATTTGAGTCTTGATGGCAGAGGCAAATCTTCTGAGTGCTCTTAAGGGGGGTAGTGGTTGGATTCCCCCTTGATTTCTTTCCAAGCAACAGCAGAATTGCCTGAAGACCATCTCACTACAGCTTTACTTCCCATAGTTTGTGCTGAAAGTCAGGAGCCATTCTCTGCACTCGTCAGGTCAAAGCGGCTTTTTGTTTCTGGTCTGAACAGCCAGGAATATGAACACTACTGAGTCTTGTATGCATTAACCGGAGCCATACGTCGGCTATGCATGCCGTTCTAATGTGCTCCGAAACTTCCTTGAAAAGCTCCAGGTAGTCACATAGCACAGAAAGTCACTCATACTTCTTTCTGAGACACCAACAAACATCAGTGCTGGGTATCAGTTCCCTCCCTTACCCAGAGCACGGCTGTTTCATAAGCACGTGAGAATCTGCTGTTATTCTTCCACTCGTTTGTCACCTTAAAGCTAAGTTCCCATATTAGCAAATGCTTCGACATAAACAGCCGTGAAAGCAGCTTATGATCACTTTGAAAAAAAGCAGTGTTAATGGACCCTTGTACTGCCCTTCAAGTTTATTGGTTATAGTTTCATTTACTTTTTGAATTACAAAACATACTTTTGCTCGAGTATTTGTTAGGTTTCCGTACAAATAAAGATATATTTTGTCGCAGTTTGGAGCAGAGTTTCGACGGTTTTCTCTGGAGAGGTCCAAACCTGGGAAGTTCGAGGAGTTCTACGGCTTGCTGCAGCACGTGCACAAGATACCCAATGTTGATGTTCTAGTGGGATATACAGACATTCACGGAGACCTGCTGCCTATCAATAATGACGACAACTATCATAAAGCAGTTTCCACAGCCAATCCTCTGCTCAGGATTTTCATTCAGAGAAAAGGTAAGTGCGCTTCAAGCAGGTGAATCATTTGTTTGCAGTACCGTGCTGCAGTGTGACGTTTGGAGGAAATGCCCTATTCTACAATGTTGAATTCCATAATTATAGATCATGACATTTTTTTACAACACAACTCTCTTACAAGAGCTTCTTCCTCAGGCAAGGAGTTGGACTTGATGATCCTTATGGGTCCCTTCCAACTCGGGATATTCTGATTCTATGAAGTTATTTATGCTTTGTGCGTGTTGCTTGTATTTAGTTTGGTTGGATAAAATCAAGTTAAATCTCTAGCAAATGCTTCTCTCTGGTTTCATTTAAGTAAATGAAAATAAACGTTCAGCTCAGTATTTCTAGGGTTTTATGCTCCATATGTTAGATGCGTTTCATTTAAAATTCCAGTCTTGATCAGACAACGGGAGAGGCCGTTACAGCACGGAAAAGAATCTAGGTCTTACTACATGAAGTGTTAAGTATCAGTATAAAGACTAACTTTAATATGCTATTCCTATCACACTAAAAGAACCAGAAGCTTTCAAAATGACACATTAATTGTGCAAACTTCACAAATGTAAATACTGCTTAGTTTGTCAACTTCCTTTTAAAAAATAGCATGTTTTGTAGGTACAAGTTCTGTTCGTCTTCTTCAGTGCCTGCTTTCATTTTGGTCTGGAGGCAGAAATCAATTTTGAAGTTGTATTTGTTCTTGTCTAGCAGAATATATCCAATATAAGGAGCTGAAGAAGAGGGGGAATCTAGTGATGTGACCTGAAATTGTTTCACTCCAGAGAAGCCAAGAAAACTTAATTTTGGCATTTGGTTTTCCACCTACTTGCATACAGGGGTGTGTGTGGATGCACGTATGTGCATAAGTGTGTATGTGAGCACGTGCATGCGCAGTTCCTGTCATGAGACAGTCAACTGATTGGTCTTTGAGTAACAGACTTCTTGCTCCTTAGCTATTCTGTAAAGATATGCATGGTTTCTGGCTGTTGCTTGTTGGCAGACATATTTTCCTTAGAAAATACCAGGGCATCAGCAGCTCTTATTGACTTTCCTGCTCCAAGAAATGAACAAGCTCCACAACAAGCAGCCTGACACAAAAACAATACTCAAAACCAGTGTGGCTGCTTGCCAGCTGCTGTGTTTCTGACAATGTATTTGTCTTGTTGAGTGTAGTATAGCAAGGACTAAACGCTTTCATCCCTGAATTGCCAAGGGGACAAACTATTTGCTGTAACAGAATGATGATGTAGAAGAGGTCTATGATTCCATTTAATCTCTTACAGTAGCCATGTGACGAAAACAGATAAGCTACTTTGTCAGACTGGGATTATTGAGGTTACATTTTAACACCATATGTTTTTAAATTGTTACTAGTGTTAAACTCTTTAATGCCAATTCGTACTAGTGTAGCTGCTTTAACACTTTATTCTTTGTATCTTTATTTAAAGAATGATGGATTATTTCTCTCAATTCTGCAAGAAACTGAGACTAGAATTGATAAAATGCACAGAACTTGAAATAAGATTAACCCACGTAAGTTTATCGTGACAGGAATTGATTGTCAGGAAAAGCTATATAGAAAGTAGTAGGTGGCATCACCTTCCCTGTGGCACTAGCCTTCTGGCTGGAGGGTTTTAGGAAATAAAGAACCCAGAGAGTCCAGCACTTCCACGCTGTACTTTGTTCTGAGTTATTTCTGACATCTTTGAGCACTTCTGTTGATTAAATTGAGGTTTAACATCATTGTCTTGCAGAACAGGGGTCTGTATGATGGAAAATGTGGTTCTGGCTTTTATTTCTGATAAGTTATGTAATGCCGAGCTGCATGAGTTTGAGATGCGTGTGCAGCAGTGTTACTGTTAAGGTGTGATTAACTCACCTGACTGCACGGCTCCTTACTGACTGTACCTCTAAATCTGAGAATCAAATGCTTGAACGAACACTTCCTATTAATGGGGCTGCTCTGATCTGTGCTGTTCTGAAACTACAGTGATAAACAATTCAAGTTTGTTGTCTTGTAAGGACTGTCATGGTTTTTCATACTATATAAAATCAGCTGAAGGGTTCTCTATGGGTTTTCTATTGAAAAACTGTCCTTTTTTTGTATACCCAGCAGGAATAGTTGAGAATTTAAGGTCTTCGGCAAAAAGCCACTGGGGAAGGTGGCAGCGGTGTGGGGGAGAAAGTCTGTGTTGTCTTAAGATAGGAAATTTTATTGCGTTATTTTACTGGTCTAGAAGAATGCATTATTTTTTGAAAGCTAGTATAAGATACATGTGGACTGCAATAAAATCCAGGGTAAATAGCGTTAGTCTGCATCCGAAGAACACTTTAAGGGGTTGAAGGGAGAGCACAGGATGCTTTTGCAATGCTACTATGTGATAACTGTGGCAATGCAAGTCTAACCTAGAAATTGTCATGTCAGAGTAAGCATGCTTATATTTAATAATCACTTCTGACTCCTAATTTAGGAAAACTAGAAAGTTGTCTGTCCTACACATATGAATAGTAGTTAATGTGGTAAGAAACCTGGAGATCCTCTAATTAAATTATCCGCCCTCCCAAATTTTTCGAACCATAAGTACATTTCTGTAAAATACTTATTTTTCAGTGTTAGGTCTAAATTAGAGCTTGATGTTGCACGAGTTCAGAATGGCTATCTGTTTGCAGAAGATAGTTGCCTATTGGAGTTTAATTCAGCAGTTTAAGAGGTTAACAGGTACTGTTGACATCTGGAATGTAAATGTTGGAATGATGTATCATGATTAAATCCAGATGCATGGGAGTCGCTCTGTCTGTGAGAAATATCTTACTGGAGATAAAATCACGGAGGGGAGACAGTCCCCACAGGCACTAAAGGGCAAATTGACATGGGGGATTTTGCATTATAAATAGATAAATAATACAGACAATAACTCAGACTACATATTTTGCTAATGTCCATAAAGCACGCTGGTAAGAATAGTAAATTACAATATCAGTTCTGCGCTGTACGTGGATTTATAGAGTAAAAAGTAGGTTCTTTAGTTAATTCATTTCTACTTCTTAACTTCTGCTGCGAGAAGGCTTTATTTTGGTGAAAAGACAAATTGCCTCTTTAAAGAACAGTGGGGAAGATCCCAGCTGTATCGTGTCCTTTTTCTGAGAATACTGGTTTGTTATAACTTGTCACTAGATAAGACATGATTTGTTAGACCTTATTTTAAAATGGTAAACTGCATTCATTCTCCAGTGTAGTAAGGATTTGGGGTTTATGCAAATGTAATTCTTGAGGGGTAACTTTACATTGGCTTGCAAGCAGATCAGAAAAACACTGAAAATGTGTCTCGAACTACGTTAAATTGAAACCAGATTGGGCACTTGCTGGTTGTTTTAAATTTCATGTGGTAAGCATGTACAGATTGGTGCCACCTTGAGTTTGAAGCTAACAAAAAAAATCACTCCTATGCTATGTGGACCGTCTTCTTAACATTATCTGTAGTTAACACCTTGTCCTTTGGCTTTATGCCGAAATAGTTTTCGCTGCAGCTTTAAACTGATTAGCTAGGTGCCAGAACAAAGATGCCTTTGTACTTGAGAATATTGCTTTAGAGAAGTTGTTTAGCAAACAACTGGAGAAGTTAAACATTCATGCTGTTCGGATGAGATACAGAGAGATGAGTTTTCTTCATCAGCCTTTCACTATCTCCCCCTCCCTCCAAATTATGCCATTTTAACTGCGCATCCTAAGGTTTGTCCTAGTTTTGAATTGTTAGACTGTTAAGACTAGCTGTGAGGCGAGAACCTAAGATCCCTCTGCTTTACAGTTTCTTGAATGTTTTGGTGTACATAGCTCACAATTTTGGGATGCTATTTCACTTCAGCAAAGTGTCATTTAACTTGAAGTATGTCTCAAAGCAAAAGTACCGGCTCAGTGTTAAGAGTTCTGATAGTGTTTGTCCCGTAACAGCCTTTAGAAGATCATATCTCTTCCAATAAACACATTTCTGTTCTTAGTTTCAAAAGCACATTTGAGTCTGTTAGTTCTTACAGATGTACTTACATAAGATTTCTTTCAAAGCCAGTCCTTTTGCTGCTACACTTCATGTTTTACAAATGTGAGAGACTTGGTTTGGACAAAAATGTTGGACCTTATCAGCTGATAGTCGTGGAAAGCCTCACAGGCTGATGACTTTTGTGTGCTCCAAAATTGTCCTGGCCAGGGAAGGAAGCTGTGGAAAGCCACGTGAATGGTTCTAGAGCTGACTGTTGGGTAGAGCACAGAAACAGGCCGATCATTTGCAAGAGCCAGTAAATCTTCTGGGTTGCACGCAATGTCTGTATGTTTGTGTAGCTAGCACATTCCAAACCTACCATGTCGGCCTGGCAGCAGCAGCAGAAGGATCACGGTATGTGGCCTGCCGTGAAGCTGGAGGAGCTTTACCAGCCTGCTGCGGGAAGCTGGGCACTTCGGTACGGTACACATTCGGTCATATCTGTACGAAATCGCCATGTACTTTGAATCTCTGACGAGAGTCTGAATGCGTGCACTTCGAATTGAAGGAGGAAAACCAGAAAGTGAACACGTTTTAGTGTTGCAATGCTTGCTATGGAAGAGGAGTTGTAAGAAAATCAATACCTACGATGTCTTGATGGTGTTTCCAAAGCAGTGCTTGTACTAAAACCAGTAGAAACCTAGTGCTTGCTGGTACCAGTATTAATTGGTACCTGCATGCTAGTGTTGCTTTTGTCAGCACTTTATGCTCTAACCCCAAATGTTCTGCCTGTACGATTTTTCTTTTTTTGATGAGCTTACTCTAATAAAAAAAATATGGCCTAGGGTCTGAACAATATGGAATTAATCAGTCAAAACACATCCAACTTATTCAATGGCTTTACAGAGAACTTCCCAAAGGAATCGTTATTTTGGAGTAATGCAGCACTAGATGTCTAGAAATCTGTGTCAATGCAAACCAAAAAGAAGCAAAGCTTTTGAAATGAGGCGAAACAACGTGTGTTGTCCATGCAATATCTCTCTGGTAGTTGGAATATTTTTTCACTAGTCTTACTGAATTTGCCGCTGCTTGTGCAGCATTAAAACCAGACCTTTAGAGCAGCAGAAATGTTAGTACTTAATCATGGTCTGCACAGTTTTTACATAGTTTTTGAAATCACTACAATGCGTACCAGCTGCTGGTGGGGGAAGGAGAAATCATGACCTAAAAATTAACCTTTGCACTCATTAACGTTGTTACTGAATGCTGATATTCAGGTCACCGTTATCTATTGTTTGTCTGATAATCTTTACCTGTTATCACTTCCTTTCTGTACTTGTGCATTACTCTGTATTTAACACTAAAACATCTTTTAAAGCAAAACCCTTCTGTCTAATGTTATTTCACAATTGCCCTTGTTTGGAAAGCAGCTGCAGTTCCAAATAAAGTCAAGCTATTGCAACTCATTGAATTGCAAAAATCCTCACAATGTAATGACCAGACGTCTAACTTGAAACTGGTTTGATGGGTTGTCAGTAGATAAGGGCAAAGCTTCTACTCATACTTCTTACTTTGATCATAAATTTAAAGCAAAGATTAAAAGAATTGCTCTACATTGTCTGAAGAAAATCAACATATTAGTTTTCAGCTATGGAGTGCAGGATTTTTAATGGCTGATCTTCGGTCAGATATTCCAAAATGCATTTTACCCAGGAAATGGTAAGCTTGCATTTGGAGAAGTGTTTTACACTTCAGACATAGTCCACCTGTTAGATGCTTTGGGTTGTGAGTTTTTGCGTGTTTGGTTGTTTTAAACAGAGCCTCTCTTCCAACACAAAACTGACTTAACACTCTCAAGTATCTGAAGAACAAGCTTTAAGCTATTCCTAAAGTCTTCTTGCTTGGTGTTAGATCCATTATTTTAATTTATTTTAATTTAGTCTTTTCTAATATTTCAGTAGCAAAAAAAGTATTGTGCTGAAGAACAGCAGTAAATCCGTGCTTTCCTGAGAGAACCTTTCGGGTTCCCAAAGAAACGAAAATTTATTTCTTGTATTCAGTCATCTAATTTAACACGTTCAAGTGTAGCTGGTGCAGGTAGATTCTTCTATTTGCTTTTACCTTCTTATTCTTCCTTGTGAGACTCTTGATGAGCTTTATTATCACATGTACAGATCCTAAGGCAGAGAAACAGATTTCACAGAAGCTGAGTGTGTGAAGTGGGAGAGAAGCCAACATATACTTGTACGTGTGAAGTAAGAGCATCGTGGGCTGTCTGTAGTAAACTAACACGTGGAACAGTCTTAGTATTGCCTTTCTTCATTTAGCAGTTTTTACAGAAGCAGTGGTCTGGATGACAAGGTGGTCAAACGTAAGAAAGAACAGAAGTAAAAATTACTACGTGAGGCATCCGTGTCATCTGAAAGTAGCTGAGGTATACTCAGGAGTCACTTCTGAGACTAATGGAGCAGAAACTTCTTCAGAAGTTGCTCCTGTTTGTGTTAAACAACTTTATCTGTGAACTTCAGTTTGATACAGAAGACGTTCAGTCTTTAGTAGACAGCTTTGCATATTCAGATGTGATTTGTTTCTTAAACTAAAAACTTTTATATATATATATATATTATTTAGGCCCTCTTCAGGACATTCTTTAAACAGTTGATGAACTATTACTCTTCTGTACACACAAAATGAGTTTGTAATCACTTTATTGGCGGGCTAACTTAAATTGTTTTGTTTTTCTTTTGAATTCTAAATTTTAGAGTTCTAAGTCCATGGTTGTCTTAGATGAATCACATTTTCAGAAAAAAAAAACTCGAAATTTCCAGTAGTCTTGATGTCGGGGGAAGGAGAGGAGGGTTGGTATTGCAAGTTGGAATGGTATTAGATTATTGCTTTGGAACTACTTCCTCTGTTCTTTTTTGGCTAAGCCATCTGAAGTGGAAGTCCAAGTGCAGCTGGTACATGCACATGTATCTTCATCTTAGTATGGGGGGGAAGTCTTCTGGTTTACAGACTCACGCTGTACTTCATCAACAATTGAACAGTTCTCCTGAAATTTCACACTAGGATAGCATTCCCATAGTTATTTCAATTCACAGATTAAAATGTAAAGCTATTCTTTTATTTCCGTGGCTGTACTGAGGGCATCATAATGTGATGTTACAAAGAAATCCTCCATTCTGAGTCCCAGGGTTAGTGCAAGCCACTTCTGCTTGATTTTAATCCACTGCAGAAAAGCCTGTGTAACATCACAGCAGTACCAGTGTAGATCCAAGGGAACCTGGATCTGAATGCATTTTGGTTCATCATTTTTGGAGTATACTTAATGGAAGCTTCCTTTGGCACATAGGCGTTTTGGACATCAGAATTATTTCTGCAAAACCTATTTTTTCCCTATTAGAGTTATTTGACTTGCATGTTTTTTTTTAAACAAAACACAATCTAAGCCGCTTGTACACTTCCGTACCAAATCGTGGCAGCATTGTTCGTATGAACAATCTTGCTTGAAATAAGTGTGTGTAAGGTCTCTTTGTTTCTGCTCCGCAGCCATTTTACCTACGTTGTATAGGGGGGCAGGGAAAGGAGCGCAGAATGGAATGAGCTTTCTGGAGCTTGAATCCAGGTCACTTGGCCAGCTTCCAGGAGCTAGGCAATAATAGGCACACTGGCTGCTTTCCCCTTTTCATTCTTTCTTTTCCAATGATCTGAAACTTGAGGAGAGAAAACTAGCAAGTGGAATTACTCTGAATAAAATTAAGGCGTTTCTAGGAATGTACTCATTCTTTCCGTTCTAACCTTCCTCGAGCAGCTAGGATATAATTCTTTGTCTCTACTGCTGCTGACTTGCTTTACATTTTTTGGGTACTGTTTTTCCTTTGGTAGTAGGAAACAGAAACCATTACAAATGATGATGAATCCCGTAACATTAAAGCTCTTGTTTCAAGTATAGAGAGATGTTTCTGCTATAGCAAGCCAGAAACCTTCTAGACTGGGCGTTTCATTCTGTTAACCTAAAACATGATAGCAATGCTTTATGGACCACATATAAAGTGATCTAATCATCCATGTGCTATGTCTTACAGAAGATGCAGACTACAGTGCCTTTGGTACGGATACAATGACAAGGAAGAAAAATGTCTTATCAAATGTGTTACGTCCGGATAATCACAAGAAGAAACCACACATTGTCATTAGCATGCCGCAAGACTTCAGACCGGTGTCTTCTATTATAGACGTAGATATTCTTCCAGAAACCCATCGCAGGGTACGGCTTTACAAGTACGGAACTGACAAACCCCTGGGATTCTATATCCGAGATGGCTCTAGTGTCAGAGTAACACCCCATGGATTAGAGAAAGTTCCAGGGATTTTCATATCCAGGCTTGTCCCTGGAGGTCTGGCCCAAAGCACAGGCTTGCTGGCTGTCAATGACGAAGTACTGGAGGTGAATGGAATAGAAGTTTCAGGAAAAAGCCTTGATCAGGTTACAGACATGATGATTGCAAACAGCCGTAATTTGATCATTACAGTAAGACCAGCAAACCAGAGAAACAACGTTGTGAGGAACAGTCGGACTTCTGGCAGCTCTGGTCAGTCTACTGAATCTAGCCTTCCAAGTAGCACACCAAATATTTTAGCAAATTTCTTGCAAGGAGAAGAAGAGAGCGACGAAGAGGACATTGTTATTGAAGACAGTGGTGAGCCACAGCAGATTCCAAAAGCTGCACCTACCAGCGAAAGCATAGAATCCTTGACGCAAATTGAACTCCATGAGTCAACACAAAACGGCTTCCTTCCTTCCAGCGAGATGAACTTGAATCATTCAGCAGGCAGCATTAGCATGGAATATGAAGTACAAGATCCAGATCATAAATCATTAGAAGAAGATGGAACTATAATAACGCTATGAAATTACACTGGTGTACTTTGTACTTAGCAAGGATGCCACACATGTTTTGATTTGGTTTAATATGTAATGTGTTTTATACCTCTCCATCTACTGAGCACTGCAGTTAGATTAAAAGGAGAAAAAAGTAAAAATACGAGACATTCAAAATGATGTAAGTTGACTAACTTCAGTTAATTCTGCACTTCCATGTAAATACTTCACAAAGATATAGTTGATAACTGACTGAAATTGGATGAGGAAAACTTAAACTGCAAATGAAGGATAGCTAAGAGATGGCTGTGAGCTTTCTTTTAAAGGTACTTGATTTTTTTATGTGAAATACTACTGGTTCTATAGAAGTAAACTTCCATTATTGTGTGAGGTCGATTATCTAATGTGCTGTGGTTTCATGTTCAACTGAAGTGCTGCTTACGTACGGTGGTGCTGCTTTAGCCACTTCATTCCTGTTCTGGTCTGCTGTTTTGCTGGTAGAGCTGTTTGTGTGGCTCTGCGGACAAGGAAACAGAAAAAGAAGCAGGAGGTGGGGTGGGAAGAGATTCTTGGTTGGTCAAACCCCCTGATTTGTTGAGCAATAGTGGTAGGTGACAGGGGTCAGCACCCTGACAACGGTCAGGGCTTGGAGGTGGGGGCTTCGGAAGTTGTGTCCCTTTGCAAGTGAATGTGCAACCACAGGCTCGTTAGTCAGGCACCTTTACTGTTCTTAACTTGCCTTTTATGGCCACATTAACTTACTTCTAATGACACTATGATTTTTGAAATCAAATGTGAAAGTCTTAATACTTCTGTATCTCAAAGACCTGTTCTCATTTTAGCTGGCAAATTTAAGGATGTCGATGGATTTAGTTCCTAATCCCAGTCAATTTTAAAGAAATCAGATGTAAACAGAATGCTATGGAAATAACATACTCTGTAATCCATGTTAAAAATCACTCCTAGTGGAAGCTGTAAAGATTTCTGCTAGCAAAAATTTGTTTTAGTGAATCTAATCCATGTGAAAAATCACTTTTTTTCAAACCGAAATGATTCAGAGCAGTTTAAATTGACTTAAATTCCTGGATTAAAAAAAAAAAAGGCTTGAAGTCAGGATGAGGCTTTAATAGAACTTGAGCTGTGTGTTATTAAAACTTTGTTCTAATGAACCTAACCGTAAATACTGATCTTCCCACCGCTGATTGGGTGTTTTGAATCTTACAAAGTTGCTATATGTAAAACAAAATACTGATGACAAGTCCTGATACTGCAAGTGTATAAGCAAGAATGCACATAATCAGCTGCAAATTTACTAGGATAATTGTAAGGAAAGGTTTCTATCATATTCTCTCCCCATTTGGGATCTCCTGTTTCACCACTTGGCACTGTTCCCTACCTGACCCTACGTTGGGAACATAAGTTGTTGCAGGAAAATGAGATGGGAACAAATCGGGTTGAGGAGAAGGATGCATGGAGCTTCTCAGCGGGGATCCAGCAGTCCAGGCCAACCTCTGAGAGAGGTAGGATGTGACCAGTTCTTGTACTGTGCTTACCAGAGCCAGTACTTCGGGTTTTTGGAAGCATGTTCTGCCCTGTGGGGAGACGTAATGAGCAGGAAAGGAAGCTAATCCTGTTGTTTTTCTCCAGTCTATCTTGGGGAAACATCTACCTCTGGTAATTCTACTGACATGAGAGTAATGTTAAGGCATCGGCAAAAGGCTTCATAGCACATCAGAGGGTAAAACTCCATTTGGTTAAGCTCTTTGTAATTATACAAACAACATTGCTACAGGTATTAGTGGTTTAATTTTGAATTAATAATCTCAAGTCTTTTCAGTCCTTCAATAACATTGGAGTTCGAGTCTCAGAGATGTCAAGGAAGGCTTTGTTAATGCCTCTTTTGATTTATGGAGAGTTGGCATAACAGACGGTGGCACGCATTGCGAATGCAGGTTAGGGTTGTTCTGTTGGATTGATTTATGGCTTCCTTAGGATGCGTGTGGAGAGGCCCTGGGATATTTTCCCACAAGACCAAGAATTTAAGCGTTTTACTTACATTGCTGATTATTAAAATGAAGTTACTACATCCACTTAGTGTGAAATGAGGAAAATAAATGGTTCTGCAATGTGTAAACTTTAAATATGCATATTTTCTGTCAGTGCTGCTCTACACTTCCTTTGTTGAAGGAAGATTGTTTACTTTAAGATGTCTTTTTTTTCCTTTATCAAAAGACTTTCCTGTATGAAATCATCAGCCGACGGTGACTTTCATTTATTACGCTAGTTTGCACTTCTGTGCCTTTTGTTTACTTGAATGTATTGTGAATTATCGAAGGAAGAAAGGCACGTGGATGAGAAGAGAACGAGGTCCACAGATACAGAAGATGAACTGGTAGTGCACTTAATACAGGTGTAATGGTTGCATTTGGTGGAAATACGTTCTGGGTCTACTGTGGTCCTTCAGCATTTTGCAGCTTAGGTGCAAGGTGAGCTTACACAGGGGGGCTGAGTCTGAGACTGCTGATGTTACAAGGCAATTCGTTGCTCAAGTACAAACACCCAAAGTGAGTGTGCTACCAAACTCTCGTGTTACCTAATTTGTGCTTTTAACAGATGCATGAATATTTTGGATATATACGCCAGTATTAAGGACTTGTAGAAATTTAACTAGGGTCCCACTGTGAATTGCATGAGGATTCATTTCTTAGGACCTTTCCTGCAAACTGATTGATCTAAATACATGCGATATATTTTTTAACAAGTAATGTTCTGTTTTACAGAAATTCGATAACATAGAGTAAAACTAAGCATTTGGGACTTCATTAAAAATTAAAAATTAAACCTTAAAAATGTTTTTTTTTTTTTAGTGTATTTACAGTTACAATGACAGACTGCACAGCATATAATTGCTTAATGCTGCAGTGACCATGAAACTTCTAAAGTTCTTCCATATCTCACTAATGCATATGCTATGGTGAAATACTTCTAAATTGTTACTTCAGGATGATCAGTGGTTGATTATGAATGGCTAAATTTTATATATAAATGGTACTGGGGCTCAGTATAGGGTTTTGAAAATATGCTGATATCGTTAGCCTTTCATTCACTACCTCCTAAATTTTTAACATCTTTACAATTTTCTCCTTGGAAGAAAATGCTTAAAGGCTTGACTGTTTTTATACAGATTTTTATCTTTAGCTATATAAAAAAAAAATCCAAAAGTGATAGTGAGGTTGCTATGCATGATTGACAATATTAAGCTGCTATTAATGTTAATCTTTGTGTATTACGTATCATATGTATGTAAATTGTATTTTCAATCCAGATTTTATAAATTAATTTATAAATATCCAAATTATTTCAAAAATGGAGTGGAAAACTAAAATTCCTTTGAGTAGTGTTATATGTCGTGTACATGCATGGGGGAAGTTGTTCCTTTCTTGCGACTGCGAGGTTTAAGTGCACCTTAATAGGAACGAGTAAATTCTTCATAGAATTAAGATGCATTTACTTTGAAGTTCTGCTAAGGTACTGGATAAGTCAAGCCTAACTGTGAATCATATGTTTTTCCACAGCTGAATTAAATTTAGGACAATGTTCTCACGAGCTGTCTTTAACATGTGTATTTTTGTGAATATTATGTATTTTCTAATTAAATTTTCCTTGCAATGTGATTTTTACATGAATGAACTTGTTTAAAATGTCAAATATCAGTATTTTTCTTACAACTTCAATGTATAATGTACATTGGTATCTCACTGAATGAAGATTGATTTTACAAAATCAAGCTAGCTGTAGTAGTTGTATATTAGTCTTATATTTTTACAGACTGGAATAATAAACGGATATAGAAATAAAACGCTTTTTTCTCAATTACTTTTAGATGGGTAAAAATGAGGAAGAATGCATCTTTTGCTTAATCTGAAGTGTGAATCTGGATGGGCTTCAGTTTTCTCTTGGGCAGCTAAGTGGGTTCTGTTTTCATAGTAGTCTTAAATGTTTGCTTTTCTGCTCTTTCCTCCCTTCTGCTCTTTCCTCCCTTCCCCTGAAACAAATCTGTACATGTGGAGAGCATGCAGGAGTTCCAGAAACTTGTCCTTCAGTCCTGTTGTCTGACCTGTGATGTGCTCGTTCCCACAGTAGCTGCAAATAATCGATCTTGCATTGTATCACTTGCCTGAAGACTGCTTGTGGTAAAGTTTAGGACATGAAACTGGGAGAAGGTTCTTCATCCTCCTTCACCACTTGCTGCTGGCGATGTGGAGGCTTTCACTGTTACTGTAAGTATGTTATAACTGTTTTACACCTTTTTAACTTGTAGTCGATCCACTTACAAATATTTTCTCCCATATCTAACGCATTGGCAGCCCTTGTAAACGTTTACCTGGTGACAAAACGTGAGTTTCTTTAGCCCTTTTGTGTAAAGTTGTTGTGCCTGCTGGTCTGAGGCCCAACCATATGACTTTTATCCTGTACCTTTATACGTGCATGACTGTAGCTTCAGTTATATGAAGAGTACTGTACAAACTTAGCTATGAGGTAGCCGTGGGAGGTGGCGAAGTCTGCAAACAGTGCTACTGTATCTTAACAGTGATATGCAGCTGAAAGAACCCAGATACTTTATCGTGCTTTTGATTTTGAATGCCTTTTGCCTGGATGAAATTTCCTTGTGCTGAACCTGACGGCTTGCCCCTTTCTGAAAGGAATGCTGGAGTCAGCAGGATGTTCTTGAAACAAGCAGATTTAAAAAATCATCCTGTATGAGTGGTAGCAATTATCTGCATTTTGGGATTTTCTTTCTGTGTAACTGAAGTGAATAGTAGGGACTGGTCAGCCTGAAAAAGATGATATAATTCAAAACACAGTAAAGCTGTGTGTAAATAGTTTTGTATGAGGAAATAAAATGCCATCAGGTACATTGAAAAAGTGCAATGAAATACAATTTCCACATCTTAGTAGCTTTGAGTTACTTGATTCATGGTGAATTTTTCTCCCTGGAGGTCAAAAATATATAAAATTGTTTCATATAGTCTCAATATAAGGTGTGCTTTCACAGAGTAAGTCTGGCGTTGACTTAAGCTCTCTGCAAATGTATTTCCTACAATGCTCTTTGGCTTGCAACTGATGCTAAATGTAGGTACTACTTTTACTGAGGTAGGAAGTGCTCTTTCCAGCAAGGGTACGGATTCTATGGCTAGACCATTAATACCCATTAATGCTTCTGTGCCATCCAGCAAGCTTCTGTGTCTGAGAGAATTTGTCTTCAGTAAAATCCACCAAGAATCAATGGCGTGAGGTTATTGCAGCGGCAAAGCCTAAGGGATGCGTCTGCAGGAATGCATAGGAGATGTGCATCCATGATGACATAAAGCTTGATGAGACCTTTTTAAATTGGACAAGAGAAGGCTGGACTAACATTAATATTGACCGGGACTGAATCTGCAGGGGAGGCACAGTACAGAAGCTAATTAGGGACACTTAAAATGAAACAAAATGCATACTCGTAAAAATGAGCAATGCTATTTCTACAAATCCCTGCAATCCCTACAGGTTATTTTCCTAAAGTAATTGTAAAAGGAAGACTATCTTCTCCTGCTGCTGCCTCCTTGAGGAAGAACTGTAACTAAAATATCATGCAATAAAACGTGAGAACAATATTTGAGGGAAAACTATTTTGCAAGATCACGAGTTTGTTTTCCATGACAGCAGTCACTGTCTAGCCATTAGCTGCCCAAAAAAGTCTTCACTCTGCACGATCAGAGATGTAAATGCACGTGCAGCCCTACGTATGAGAAGAGAAAACAACACTGGAGACAGGTCTCCTCACACTCACCCATAAAACTCAACCAAGAAAGTGTCAGCATCTCTCACAAAGTGGGTCTTAAACTGGGACCTCATCTCTGCACCTGTACCCAGGTTGTTCTTTAAATACCAACAGCATTTAACTTTTCTCAAGGTGATAAGCTCTTGATGAGATGTTAAAACTTCAGCTATTTTATGAAATTCAAAATTAATGTATGGTTGCAGATAGACTTGCTTGAATTTTCAAAAGGAATAAATTGATACACACACGGTACAAATACAGGAGAAAGGTTGAGATTAGTGTTAAATAATACCCCCTTTGAAGTGTTCTTATTTTGAGATTAGCTGTGGCTAAAACTCAAGTTTTTGACTTGACAGAATTATTTCTGATGAACGTGGTTGTTGTATGTGGTCATGCTGAAGAGGAATCGTAAGCTTTGAGGTATCTTCGTAAACAGCTTCCAATACTAACATTCTCAAAATATGCATTGGATGGTAACAGTATTGTTCTTGGATGCTGCAGAAGTATGCAAGAAATGTTACAGCGGGTTCTTGGAGAGGTGAGATCACAGGCAAGACTTAAGAATTCAGACTCCTTGTGCAGCTATGATAGATCAGTTGTGTACTTTCCTTGTCAAAGAGGAGATAAATGCCTCTCCGAGGGCTTAGTGTAGTATGCTTGATTTTAAAAGTGCTTTGGAAATATGAAGCATGAAGTGACTTGAGGAAGTATTTTGCTATTTTACCAGTATTTCTTGTTACAGCCATTTAGAAGTGTTGCTAATAAGATATAATTTCCTGTTCTTCCAATTAACATTCCTTTCCACTTGAACTATTACTTTATTACCTGAAAGTATAAGGAAATACCTTGCATTTCATCAGTGTGAGAGATTTATGCTGGGCTCTGTGCTACATTTAAGAAAGTATTTAAGAGCATATTTATTGCCACCCACGTTTCCTTTCAGGAGGAGAACATGGCTCTTCCTCTGTAGTACAGTGAGTTTTTTCAGAATGCTTTCTTTGAGCACCTGGTGTATTACTCAGTTAATGATAAGACTTTTTTTTTATATATATATAGTCACAGATGCGTTGGCAGTGCTCAGAAACATGGAATAGTGTTCGAGGGACAGATGAGAATAGGTGATGTGACAGGAGCTAGCGAAGGTAGGGATGTCATCCAGTCCGGGGGTTCGTACTTGAATAAAAAACATCTTATTGGTGTGGCTAAAACAGATGAATCTGTCTCATAATCTGGCATGCCTAAAGAAGTTCTTAAAATAAGCAGCCTAGTTTTTCACAGCTGCAAGACAAAATGGAGAGGAGATGAAACAGCAGAAAGCCAATAAGAGATGCTAATAAAGAGTACAGATGCCCCAACACACTGCAGAGAGGAATACTTAACTTCGCAATAGCTATTTTTTTTCTATTATTAGACTGACAGCTTAATATAAGAGATAGTATCTCTACTTGCAAGCCTTGCCTCTTGCTTTAGACTCATAGCTAACAGTGTTACCTCTATGGACAAGAAGGGTATTCCTGTTGTGAGACACTGGATTTTTCAGTGGCTTCCATTTTTTTTCCATTTTTTTCTTTTGTTCCTTTGTTATTATTCTGCATATTGCAGACCCAGTTTCAAAAAAAAAATAAAGTTATCTTCTTGTTGGAAGATGCAAAGGATTTGGAAGCTTTATGCTGAGGAAAAAGCACTGAATATGTAAACAGATTACTGTAACTTTCTGAATGCAACGTGAGGTACTCTAAAAGGTTGGAACTTAGAGTTCAGAAATTTTAAATCACAGTAGCTTGAATCCAACAACATCCTTTATACTCTTTTTTTTTGTCTGTAAAACAAGAAAAGTAGGTATCTTTTTAGAAACTTAAAAGTAAATGGGATAAAATTAAATGCAAAAACTACTTGCAAAAGACAATCTGGGCATTTTATTAAATATTGAAATGCTATTTACTGTCTTTCAAAAATATTTCAGATGGTTATTAACTGGACCTGTATAATATAGGAAAAAAAAAAAAAGATTATTTTAGTCATCATGCAAAGTTGTTAGCTTGAAAAAAGTCAGTAATTCAACATATGACTTTCCCTGTATTTTGACTGTATTTATACTGATAAATTGCTTGTTAGGATAGTGAATATAAAATATTTATCCCAATCTTACAGATGAGACAAAGGTCATGAAGCCATTTGGTCAAAGCAGCAGAAACGCATTGTCTATCTTGTTCTTTTTAGCACTGTTTTCTTGAGAGATTTGTTCTACAATAAATAGTGACACTGCTAAAGCCCATGTGGAAGATATAGTTTATATAGAATAAGCAGGAGGAATCTAATTTAGTGGTGTGCTTTTCCAAGCATCTAAAATAAATATTGACTTGCTGTGTGTTTAAAGTTAAATCCAGAACTGCTAAGTGCAGCAAAGGAAGCAACTGATGTAAGAACTATTACAGTTATAGCAGAACTTTACCTGTAAAGGCTTCCCGCTATAAATGCGTGTTCAGTATTATTATATAACTGCAGCAGTGGGCTTTTTCTAATACGGGAATATTTCTAGTCTAGCAGATCTTGTTAAGTCTTTTCTTGACACTCCCCTGACTCTGTGGTTCTAAACATACTTCTCCACATGCTTTCTCCTATTTGAGATAACTTAGTTTTGTAACAGTTAATCTGTGATGTACAACAGAAGTCAGAACTATTTCATTCTGCTCTTAAAGCTTCCCAAGTATGCTTTCCAGATCTCACTGGAGTTTAATCTAGTGCACCTTTCAAACATACACAGTACAGACCCCTGGGGACTACAGCATAAATGGTAAAGGAGTGGCTGAGCAAAGAACAGAACTGTGTTGTTAAGGAGTGCAAATACATAGCAAGAAGTCTGCCCAGACCTGGGGAGTTCACAATTGAAACAAAGGAAACAAAGAGTGTTTGGAGACTTACGCCCAGAGATGCAATGTGTTTTCTCTCTATGCGGTGCTGGTCAGTGGAAGATCAGGTTTTGCAAATACCTTACGATGTTTCAGATAAGTGCTTTTTAGTCACAACTGAAGCATAAAAGAGTCTGTCTGGTGCTATTGTCAGGAATGACATAGGGTAGATTCAGATCAACCGGGCTGTTCCTACTCAAAAAAGTACCTCTTCAAGCCTGATTTCTTTTGATCTTCACAGCAAACCACAGGCTATAAATTTGGCATTTCTTTATGAATGAAGTAAAATTTAAATTTCTTCCATTACTCAGCAGTAATACAGTGTTGACCAAAGCCAATAAAAGCTTTGGATGACAGTGCAGGCCTGTTGTAGCTTTTGGCTACAAGCACTAAAAAGTAGTTTTATATAGTATTCTTACAGTATTTAGCATTTATATAGTATTTTTAATAGTAATTCACAGTGAGAATAATGTTCTGGTGTCTGGTTAGTGCTCTAGTTTCTTCGGGGAAGTGGATGACATTTTATCTAGCTTTGCTCAGGTTTGCTCTCCAATGTCTAACAGATCTTCCTCTCCCTGGGCAGATGGAACTCCAATTAGATGTCTCAAGCCAATCAGTGTGAAATTCTGCATGGTGCTTTGTCTCTGCTGCCACAGAGTCCCCTTGACCCTAGTATAAATGCCCCATATGAGCCGTGTGGCCCAAGCATCTTTCAAGGGCAGGCTGCTGCTGACCCCTTGCCGCTGGGAGGATTTCTCAGCGAGCGGACTGTCCCTGCTCCAGGCACAGCTCCTTGAGGCACATTAGTCAGCAGGTACGGCAGGAAGGTACAGGCTAATGTACCACGAACAGATGGCCCCTTCTGTCTCTGTTCGAACTGCCGTCTTGATCATCTGTCTTTGTCTAAAATGCTGCTTTGGTTTAAGATTGGACTGTAAAGGAGCCTAACGCGGAAGAATCCGGAAGGTTGCAGAAGCTTCCACAGCACTCCTGCAGCGCTGTCTGTGGGGAGGGTGCCAGGAGGTTTTGGCAGCTTGGGTGTGGGGTCAGGGTCTGGGCTCTGCTCTGCCTCACAGAAACCGGGCTGCAGGCTGCTTAAATTCTCATTTGCACACAGGGAAGTGCATGGCACAGAGCGATTATGAGCACTTAAAAGCTGCGCTGCCAGCTGCAGCCTTTAATATCCAAGCGAGTCAAAACGTGGCACTGAGTCCAGCATCTGATCTGTGACTATCCAATCTCTAGCCTGCAGTGCGGGCTTGTTGAAGCAAATCACTAGGAAAAAAAAAAAAATGATTTTTTTAAGCGTGGCAGGGGGAAGCTGTGTGGCTGTGCCTGACGAAGCACTGCTCCGTGACTGCAGTGGCACGGCTGTAACCAACCCTTTACACAAGCCCGAGCCCCGCTCTCCTCACAGAGCCCCCGGGGGGCGCTTGGCGGTTATTTCCCCCCCCTCCCGCCTTCGCGCCCGCTCTGCGCGCTCCCCTCCGCCGCCGCTGGGAGGCGCGCGCGGCCCGCTGAGGGGAGGCGAGGCGGCGGGCAGGCCCCGCCGGGGGCCGTGAGGCGGAGCGGCGGCCGGGGGCGGAGCGGGGGCCGCCGGCAGAGCACGGCCGGGGCCCGGCGAGGCGATGCTGCGGCCGGGGGCACCGCCGGAGCCCCGGGCGGGGGCTGAGGAGAGCGAGGTAGGAAGGGGGAGGAGAGGGCTGGCGGTGGCGGTGGTGGTGGTGGTCGGGGGGCTCCCGGTTGCCGGGCTGAGGTGAGGGGGGAGCGGGGCGGCTCGGCACGGGGCTCCCCGCGGGCACGGCTCGGGGACCTCCGCTCCTCTGGCCCCGGCCGCCCTGAGGGAGCTCCCGCGGCGCCTCCGGGCTGCGGGGATCGGCACCGAGCCCCCCTCCGAGGGGCTGCCGGCTCCCTGCTGCTGCTTTTGGCTGGGGGCTGTGGAGGGTTTCGGTGCGGTTTGGTTTTCGTTATGAGACGGAGTGTTTGCTAAAGGAGGGCCCGGTCGTCAGGGGGCTCCTGTGGCAGGGATGCGGTGCTGGGGCAAGTTGAGCAGCAGCTGGGCTCCTGAAGAGCAGAATAAGTGATTTCATGCTTCTTGTTTGTTTGTTTTTGAATGCAGATGGATGTGGCTGCTGCTCTGTCATTTGTTTTTGTGGAAACCGAGTCCTCTGGCGACTGAGGTCGGGATCAGAGCGCTGCTGGGATGCAGTGGAAGGATGCTTAGCTTGAGCTTAGTTGTGTGTAGTCACCTCGGACACAGTCTAGCTGCGTGGCTCCGTCGGGATGGTGACAAGGGCAGGGAGCAGTTCAGATCCCTGAACGCACAGAGAGAGGTTCTGAAGTCGCACTTGGCAGGCCAAGTTCACCTAGAAAAAGAGAGGAAATCCCTGAAAACAGAAAACTGGGAGCATTTGCAAGTATCTCCCTTTCTGACCTGCAGGTAGCTCCTATCTCACGTGAGTCTGGAGATGCTGTGAGGTGACTGACATTCTCTTCAGGCACATTAGTTTACAATTTTGTCTTGTGAAGAGAAAAGACACTAAAATTACTGTCTCTGAAACAGCTTTTTTCTCGCCTTCACTTTGGCAGTAAAGTGTTGGTGTGTTTTATATTTGTCTCCAGGAAAAAAAAAAAAAAATGGGAAAATTTTTCCTCAGTTTCCCTATGCTGAGTATTTTCTGTATTTCTCTGCCTTTACATCATCGCTCCATCAATTTCATCTTTCATAATGTTATTAACAACGACAAAAGCGAATTTCCCAGCTTGGTGAAGATGACATTGCAGAGTGAACTGCTTAGTAGGGAAGAAGTTTCATTGAAGTATTAGTTTGTGTCAGCTGTTTGGATTGTTGTTTTTTTTTCAAGTACCACTCAAGCTGGTGTTAAATAAAGAAGACCTGCCAATTAATTAAAACAAGCTTCATGTATAGAGTTGTATGGCAGATAGCGTGTTTTTGTAACTGAGTGCCAAGCCTGTTAGTTCATTCAGGGAATGCGGAAACTACTTCTGCTCTTTGCTACTTGCAAGTCATTCTGTTTCCTTCAGGCATCTTCTGCTGCTGTTAAACACTCGTTTTAATGCTGATCTTTCTTGATCCTTGCACATATTGGTAGTTTGTTCAGAGCAATGATATAATTAAGGTATTTTCCTACGCAGGGATTAATCATAGCTTTCGTGGCGTGTTCTTAAGTGTCTCTTCCTGTGGGCCTTGTCTTGCTAGCTCAGCTTTGTCGTGTATCACAAACAGTATTGCTGAAATCACAATGAAGGCTGTCGGCTCCTTTTCATGGAGAGAGTTGCCGTAGTTTAGGTTTTTATTATTATTATTTTGTAATTAGCAATAGCAATTACCTCTAGCATATAATTCCTAGTTTTCATTATGATTTTTTAATTTTGTGTAACAGCTGTAGCAAATAAAACTCTGATAATGATGGAATTCAAAATAAGGTATTTGTGGAGTCCAGTGGAAGATTTTGCTAAAGGAAGGTGTTCAAGACTGCTGCCTGGCATGTTATCCTGATATGGATATATCCTGCCTGATATGAAGATACCCTGCAAATTGTTGTGAAAGACTTCTAGTATTATTCCTGAAATGCACTTGCCATTCTGCTCTTCTTGTTTCCCTCTTATGCATTGATTGTTTTTTCAGTATTCTGAAGCTGGCATAGGAGGACATCGTACTGAAGAACCTGACAATTTTCAGCAATATTGAAATGTACCTTCCTGGCTGAGTTTGTGATGCTATAAAGAGCAGTGTGATTCTCTGGCTTGGCTATTTTTAGTTTTCTGTGCCTACCTTTTCATCTTAATGACATGCTAGGAGAACACTTCAGGTTCTGACAAAGGCAGCTTAGCGTTTTGACTGAAAGTGGAAGGCTTTTTTGGAAAACTTTGTAGAAGAGATTTAATGCTGATTTTTTTCTAATGTTCTATAATGAATAAGTTACAATGTTATAATCGTGTATCAGGGGCATGAGGGCTTGGTGGTATACAATATCTGACCCAAATGTTTGTATAAAGGAACGCTCTTGAAATAAAAAAATAAATACATGTATCCTGGGGCAAAGCAAATAAATAGTTTCAAGGTTGCATGGGAGCATAATACTCGGGTTGAGGCAAAGTGAAAGTAGTGGTGGGGGGAGTTACATAAGCATATCTTATCTAGGGCTTGGAATTGAGGGAAGAGATTGCTGCTGAGGAACAAAGGCATGTAAAGGGAAGTGGTGAGGAGCGGATTTTACTATGGTACAGTATATACAACATAAAAGAAAGCTAACCTCAAAGCTAGACTTGCATATTTTCCCCCTCTAAGTTACAAAAAGAAGTCATGGTTTTAATTATTTTTTGTTTTCTTTCCATGAATAAACAGGAGAATCAACAGTGGATAGAAGGGAACGTTAAAATGCCATCTGGAAGTGGTGCTGTTGTGCCTTTGGCTAAGGTTTTGGGATACGTTAACGCTGCTATTGAAAGATCAAACGTCTCTGCTCCCCTCACTACCTGTTTTCTTTGTCAGTACTAGCCTCGGTGTGGTTCTGGTATGGATTGAGTTGAAGAACTGATCTGAGCTAACATGATTTGGCAAAGGAATTAATGGTTAATTTTCAACCCAGAACAGCTTTCTGATTCATTCTGCTGAGAATGTTTCTCCTCTCGCATGGGAAGTGTTGACTTTAGGGGCATAAGTGAGTGATGAAAGAGGATAAACTATTTTTATCGTCAATGTCAGCTTATATAACTTTAACACGATTGTGAAATTACTGTCTTAACTAAGGAGGACTTGTCACCCCATGTTTCCACCAGAACTTTGAAATGTATTTAATGGGCTTTATTTCAGATCTTAGTGATAACTATACAATAATTCCTAGAATCACCTGCAAGGAGCTCCTATGGTCTGCTTAGTAAGTACCTAATTAAAGACAACTGTAAACATGTTGCTTACGCTGTGATTTGCAGCAGGTCCCTCTTAACCATCTCTGAAGGTGTTGTAAACATCCTGAGCCCCTAAGAATGTTTTTTTGTTTGTTTGTTTTTCAATTGATAAGAAACTGCTAATTATTTGTGGCCAAGTTTTTTTAGACATATAATTTTGGCTTTTTGTCTTGCCTGCTGTGCTTTTGTAGTAGCGTGCCTTGAAGTAACAGTGCTGCGGTTTGTTTGCATCTATTTTCTATTGTTTTGTATTGTTGTTGTCTTCTGTTATGTTTCAGGCTGTGTAACACTTCCTAGAGTAAAGCTTAAGGACTGTGAATCTGTTTGGAATTGGCTTGATCTTGTTCTCGGCGATGTCAATAAACTTTGCTTCTGCCCTTAAACACATGCTATGCCACCGTTTGAATTTATGGACGTTACAAACGCAAGGTGCTCATGGTGGGTATTTAGCAGCAATGCATTTAGCTAGTAACGTCAGCACGCTACCGCCTGACCTGAAGCGGGTCTGCACGCCTAGAGCAGGACAGCAGCCTGTACAGCTAGTGCAACTTCTTCACGTGGATGCTTCTTTCATGCATCCACTATTAAATTAGTGGAATTTCCACTTGCTTTGCAGTTATGCAATTCACGATGGCAGCTATTGGACAGCCTGTTTAAAGCTGTAAGTCTGGTATCAGCTCTGGACTATCTCTTTAAGCCAACCGTGCTCGCCCTGAACATGTGGCTGTGTGAGTGGCTTCAGGCCTGTGAAGCTGGCTGCAGACTTGCCAAGAAACGTCTGAGTTTGATGGAATTGTTCTGTAGGCCATCTGATACACGCACCACCCACTGCGACTGTAAAATATATTTAACAAAAAAGCTACCGATTTGTTGCTCTGCCTTACGAAGACTTCAAGAAATCAGACTTTGAGACTCAGAACTTCCAATTTTCTTCGACGAGCTAAATGTGTCTTTCAGCAACATAAAGTCAGTGAGAACTCTCTCTTATTTGAAAAGAACGCATTTCTCTCTTGTTTAGCAGTGATCTTTCCAGAGCTAGCCTGTGTAGAGGGGTGAAAGAGTGTTCTTTCTTTTTGAGGAGAAATTAGATGCAGAAATTCTGGTCCTTTATTGAAGCATGCAAAGGAGCAGCAGAAGGAAAACAGCTTTTCCACACAGAAATCTTTACTTCAGATAGACATGGAACAGATTGTTAGGGGATGTAAACGCGTGTTAGCACTACTGAAATCTATGCATTGATTTACAGCATCCGTGGATCTCTTCTGATAAACCTGGGGAGTGCAATGTGTCTTGAGGTTTCTTCTGTCCAGATGTGTACACAAAACGGGGCTGGGAAACTGTTGTGTATAGGTTTTAAATCTTGTATAAGTGACATTTCATTGTGAATGTAATTTGATAGCTTATACCACCGTGGTGACTTCAGAGTTCACGTGAGACACAGGCAGCTCAGGAAATAACCTCAGCAGGCCGCCAGGTGTGGTCACTAAGCCGACACAAAACAGCTTCTAACAGTTTCTCCGAGATGATACACGCAAGCTTATCTCAGTGCTGGGCTAAGGCAGTTGCACAGCTTTTGGGCCAAGCTGGGTCACGTTCCTGCTACTCGGACCATGGCCAGAGCTCCTGTCTGCATTCTGCTCTGTAGGTCTATATCCTCAGCCTGCAGCCTGTCCTTTATATACACGTGTTTGCCCTCACGAAAACAGGCAGTGTCTTTTCCGTGTGCTTAAGGCTTTTCTGTCACCTTTCTCTTCCTCTTTGCGACATCTTAATTTGTCCTTTTAGGTTTTGCATCACTGTCTTGAATGCGACTCCAGTGTTCATAGGTACAACTGCCCCTGCATTTCACCCAAGCTATCTTCTCTTCTGCTAACCAAAAGGGCTACCCTAGAGCTGTACGTCCCAGCCTCTAGCCTACCCCGCTGTCACTGTATACTAACATTACCCATGTATTCTCAAGTTGGTAACGAGGAAGTTTCTTTTTGTAGAGAAAACTGAGAATGATGGCAGAAATATTTGATATATATTGAAGATGAGTGTTTTATATTTTCATATCTTTCACATGAATTACTTCAAAATTTTCAGCACACTTCAATTTTGTTTCAATTCTGCAAGTTCTCCACGCACCTGCTTGTTTATCTTCTGTTCTGCTGAAATATGAACTGGCATTCCACGGATAAGCAGGAATTTATGACATTAAATTGGCTATTGCTGAACCCATTTGAGCACAGTTAACGTACCAGGAATCACGTTTGTTTACTGAGGCTATGAACACTGCATGGCTCTCCCTTCCTGGAGGCACAAGGATCTTAGGAGTTGAGCCCTGCCCCAGCTTGTGTGATGTGCAGACTCTTTTGCCTTCCTTATCTTAGTGTCAGTGCAGAAGCTACCTCCTGGAATACCTTCAGATCCGAACCTGTTCCCTCAAACCTTTTCTGCTGCAAAAGTTGGCTGCAAATAAGTCTCCAGACACATAAGAACACCCCCTTCGTGCTGGAAAGATGACGTCGGCTCTGTAGAGAATGATTCCTCCATTTATGTGGAATAGCTTCTATGAGGTAAAAGAGAAGTTGCGTGCCAGTGACTGCCTTCAGTCTACGCGGATCACAGCCTTTCGGCTGATCTCACACACACATCAGTCTTACCACTTGCTTCCGTCTGAATCCAGTTCAAGTTGCTCTAACACTAAAATACATTTGGAGTCGGGTGTTTTTCATTCTACCCACTGCTGACAAAGTGCATTTGTCTTATTCTTTTCCCAGCACCCTTCTCCTATCTGATGCCTTTACGCAATAGCAACTCCTTTTCTTGTTTCATGCGCGGGAGATGTCACCTATTTCTAGGAGTGGCAATAAAAAGTCTTGGGAGGTCACTCGACTGTTAGATTGATAACTGCAGTTTGAATCTGAGAGGCCACTCGTGTTTCCTAATTTTATTGCCAGGTGAAGGGATAATAAACTTTATTTAGGAAGTAGATAATTCATTACAACCCAGAGGAGAAATGATAAAGAGGTCTGCTGAGGCAACCCTTGCTGTTCTACTTTTACAATGACCACATAAGCCAACCAGCTCCAACAAGTGGGATCATTTCCCTGTGTTCTTTTTGTTTTGAATCTAGTTTTCCTCAGGTTCTTTTCATTTTGTAGGATGTGAGATGGTACTGGGACAAGAGAACAGATTCAGTATTTAAAAATTACTTAAGTTGCAGTGCAAGTCCAGGATTTGGAGTGGACTTCATTTTCCAGATTTCCATTTCATTTTTCATGGACTCTGAAAGTTTCATTTGCTTTTTTGAAGTATGCTCAGAACAGAAGGCATGTACCCCTGTTAGCTAAGAGAAACGAGGAGTCTCTGTTGGCTGTGGGTATGCTCGGGCCCTTGGCTGTAGGCAGCACCTGCACAGCTCCGTTCGGTTCCGTGCCTTGTCCCTGCCTCAGCGTTTTGTTTGAAGGTATCTGGCCATGGGCTGCGGCCTGAGGGGTCGAACCGTAACTTCACACTGCCTTTATAAATCACTTTTTGTTATTCACGCCCAGCGGGAGCTTTAGAACAAACCTTTCCACCTCCAACGGGGCAGGGGACGCCCGCGGAGGAGCCCCGGGGCAGCCCGCCGGCGGCCGGCCCCTGGCAGGAATCCCCCCGCTGACGCGAGCGGGGCCGTCTGTGTTCTCCCCGCAGGTGGCAGCGCTGGAGGAGGCCGTGGAGGAGCTGCTGGGCCAGCTGGAGGCCTTCTGCGGGCTGACGGAGGCGGTAGGTGTCGCGTCGCGGCGTGTCGCGCCCCGGAGGCCATGTCGGCGCCCTCCCCGCGGGGCCGCCATCTTGACAGCGCCGCCGCCCTCTCGTCGCCCACCAGGTGGCGCTGCGGCAAGCGCGGCCGCCAGGCCACGCCCCTCTCGCCCCAGGCCCCGCCCTCCTCCGTATCAGGCCCCGCCCCTCCGTTACGCCCCGCCCCTCCTCGCCGCATTGGGGCCGGGGCCGGGGCAGCATGTGCAGCACAGCGATTCTCTCAGCCATCCGCAGTGCCTAATCGCTTGTGATAAACTCTTTTCAGCAAGAGGTGTGCGTTGTTATTTACCCACCGTCAGGCTTTCTGCATAAGGTGATGCTGTCTGAAGGCAGCTTGGGTTTGGGTGTTGACGTGCAAAGCATGCATGTTGGTTTTGCTGTCAACTTTTCTTTCTCTTCCTCAAGCTAAAAAATATAAAGTTGGGTGGAAGAACTGGCACTGCATTTTAATCCTTCCTGAGTGCTTCACAGAATGCTGGTTTAGCTAGCACGGACCAAGTTCACCTAGAGGGGCTCTCTCCTAAATTCACGGATATGCAGGCCATCTCTCCTTGCATTAACACTCACCACAGTGTTTTTCTTCTCTGTCTTCAAGCATCTTATGTAACGTACATGTATGTCATCATCAACTGCAACAATTGCTAATTGCAATAAAGTATTGAATGCACCTCAAATTGCAAGAAGTGACCAGCCAACATCTCTGTTGGGTGCATGGCATTTTTTGCTTAGGGAAAGGAGGCATCATTGCTTCCAGGAGGAAGTGACATACTGTGGAAAGAAACAAAACCTTAGCTCATCAATCTCACATGATTAGTAGGGGACTTAAAAGGAGAAATAGCTGCCTTGAAAGAGTAGTTCAGTATTAGTGGCTGTTTAAAGCACTTCTTTTTCCATTCAGATTTTACAAAAATAGCTGTAAATAGCATGTGAACCTCAGAGCACATAGTCTATTTTTTCACAGAATCACAGAATCACAGAATTTTTGATACATCTTGGCTTATATTTGTCAGCTTTAGATTCTCTAGTGTGGGACATTTAGTCGCTGCAAAATGTAGAATACAAGAAACAGGCCCAAAAACTTTTGACTTCATTCCTGCAAGGTGATGACTGCTTCAGTGATGTAACATCGGCCATTCAAAGCAAGAGGTTTGAATCAATAGCTCTTCACTGATGATTGTATTCTGTCAGATTTACTATTAAGTTCATTCACTCATTTTTTCCATGTGGGAGCTTAGGCTAAGACTTATATACACCTTACACTTTTTCTCATCAATCAGGCATGCACCTTGCATTGTTGTCTCCAATATATGGGAGAAGGTTAGCTTGTTCACATGGATCCTCTGAGCTTTTAAACCTCCTATGAGACTTTTTCTCTTGCCAACCTTTTCTACAGAAAACACTAACCTAGTTTCAGTACACTATCTTTGCTTTGCCCATTAAAACATTTTTTCCACGACCTACAGGTTGTGAATAATTATCTAGTATGCAGATTATTGACCTTATTTGGGAACATCAAAGCACCAGAGTTAGTGTGCTGATTTTGTTCCTTTCAATCCAGTACCTCTAATGTCAGGTTCCTTTCAGCGGCACATCAAGTGGTATCTGGGAATCTGATAAATATAATGTAGTGTTTGAATTAATTCCAACTGCTGTGCGTAGCAATAATTTGGTCTTTTGTCTCTGCCAACAAAAGACAAGGGGAATCTTGCTTATTTCACTTGGGCATTCAGTGAAGTATTCACGTTAAGGGATTTGTTTTTTCTCCCTTGAGTGTGCTGCTGCTTTTCACTTAAAAGTACTCTTGATGCATAGGTTTGAATATTAGACTGGGGAAAAACGGGATCTTCAGTGCTAGGAGGACAATGTGCTAGTTCCAGAGTCACACTGTTATCCCTGGCCAGGGACAGCCCTTAAAATGGACACCTGTACAGTAGGTAAGTTCCAGTGACACTGTAAATGCAGTCCACTATACCTCACACTTGTCATGGAAGGAGCATCTTGCAATGAAAAGCTTGTGCCAGAAGAATGTTAGTGCCAGGTATTTAACATTTTGCCTTCCTTAGGGCACGGACTTCAACAAAGTTTAATCAATGTCTTTTAAGTGGCTTCACAGCTCCTTAAGTGTAATTATCAACTTGTGATTTTAACTGAGCTACAGTTTGAACCAGTGACACAAAGGCAAAAAAACTTCATTGTAATAACCAGACTCTTACATATGCTGTTCTCATATTGTTTTCAGAGTCATTTTTGTATCTTTTTGGATATAATTCTGTGTGCTTCTTGTGTATTTTAAAGCATGATTGCAAATGATAGCTATTCAGAGAAGCACACATAATTTAGGTACAATTTCACTACTTCCATTTCTTTGGCTTCAGTTTCTTGAAGAGGATGTAGGGCATGCATATAAAATCTCTATATTTGATACTCTGCTTTTTTGTAAATACGTATGTTGATTCTCCAGTGTACCCACCAGTTTATAAAACCACAGGTGAGTGGTTCTCAAACAATTGAACCTTCATGCAGAACTCACCCCAGGGAAATGATGTGTATGTAAATCTTGCTGTGGTTCCACAGACCAGCTGCTAACTGCTTATCTTTGTCTCATGGACTTACAGTTTGGGAACCTCCTCCCTGAGACCCGAGGTGTGAATCCTGGTTTCATCACTGGGGAAAAGAGGGGAAGAGGTTATGTTTGGTTTGCTGTGGCTAGGGTTTGCTAACTTCTTAGGAACACACCAACCTCAGGTTTCCCTTTTCTCACCACTGAGCTGTTCAGTTTACCACTGCTACTTCTGCTGGTGGTTCTTTGATGTTACTTGGTGTTAACACATAAAGAAAATAGAGAGCCTTTCAAAGAAACCCCTGTGACAACAAGAATTTGCACACTATCTTTTACTTCTGGCTCCAACTGCTTTTTTTTTTTTTTTTTGACTAAATACCAAGGATGCGTGCTTGTTTAACTGGTGCAGCTCGAACTGCAGTGTATGCAGGAATTGGGTCTCACTGCCCTACATGCAACGTGCTGTTCCTGGTGTGTGTCCTAATTCATTGTTCATACTCTGGTTGTGCTGTCTGCTAAGTGGCTTTTGTGCTGCTGGTTTGCTGCCTCCTTGGGCTTTGTCTTGCTGACTTGAACTATTAGAAGACAAAGTCCCGTCAAACCTCCCTTCCCTTCACTCCTCAAATGAGCATAGTAAAACCTAGTAAGAGGAGAAGAGTTTGTTTTTGTTCTTGTTTTCCCCCAAGGACTGCTGTGTTCTGGTGCTTGTGCTGAGCACCAGAAGTCTTCAGTAAATGAAGTAAAATAATTGCACAAGGGGAAATAAATCTTATTTTATAACGTGGGGCTTTAGACCAGTCCTGCTTCCCCTGGCTTGTGAGAGGTTGCTGTACCAAGAGAATCGTTTCCCTCTGTCCTGTGCTGGCTTCTCTTGAGCTCCTCTGTTGCTGTGGTTCTGCAGACTGCTGCAGAATGACTTATTGAATCATATTTGCATGTCATTCCCTTCCATCACAGGCTGCTGGCTGGAAAAGCAGCTCTCCTCTATCTTGTATTGGTTGTTTGCTTTTACCCTCAAATAAATATGGTTTAGATTTGTTCCATGTCTGCTATGACCCTGTTATGTTGATAGTTTTTGTACTGGGTCTGCACAACATCTCTCTTCCTCTGGCTATATCCCACACCGGGGTTATATTTACAGAAGCTATCTAGCATGTAGCTGTAGGAGTGGCTTTGCTGTAGTTCTTTCCGAGAGGAACATTAGTGAACACGTTTGTTAGTTTGTTTTGGGAATCTTTGGGAATTACAGGCTCAAATTTTAATCTGATGTAATTTACCCAAGTGTGAACCTCACCTCAGATCACCAGTTTGTTTTTCACTTCTGCTTTATTATAAAGGTTTGGGGTTGCTGTGCCCCCACCTGCTATCGACCCCCCAAAATTCACGAGGACAACTCTGCAATTATCTGCTTTAACTCCTTCATTTTCTATTCTTTTTGTGTTTTATATAAGTCTCACTCCGTTTACAGGGATCTGGCCCAACTGTGCTTGTTTTCAGTTGGATATAAAGGACGTACTGTAAAGCTAACAGCGTGTGGCTGTGTGTACAGGTGCTTCACCGCCGGGTGGATGTAGTGCTACGAGCAGTAACACAGGAGACACTGGTGGTTTGTTTACAGTAGAAAGCTATTACTATTTTGATATGGCTGTTTGATCTCGTATCACAGAATGTTTATAGCACTATTAAGCACTAGATCTGCATTTACTCATGCTGGTAATAAAAATGCTGTAAAATCTTACTAGGAGTCATTTTATATGCATGCAGCTTCGTCCATGCTAAGCCTTTAAAAACACGACTTCTTTAAAAAAGAAAAAAAAGTGAGTCGTATCATCAATAAAACTTCTAAGTGCTTATTAAAGTTTATAAAGCACAGCCCAGCTCTTGTCCTATCCATCTTTTTTTCCTATTAGCTGTAGCCCTCTGACTGGAGGTGTATCTTACCTAACAAAACACTTGCGGTAGTTTACGTAGGGAATCAGGTAATTGTTGCTAACACAAAAATTAACAGAATTTCAGATAAAATTCAGGCTGTCATATCGAGATCAAAACCAACCTTAGCTGTATGAGCAACCAGACAAAATTCCTGCGTTAGGGCACTTCGAATTGCGGAAGCTGACAGGGGCTGGGGAGCAGAAACTTTCTCTGAGGTGCTCACACTAGAACTTGGTGTCAAGATTCCTGCTGGCCTGAGCCCCCGCTGGAGACACGAGGGGTGTAATCAAAGATCTGACCAAGCCTTTTCTCTGCTTTGGTGTTGGTGTCAGACTGCATTGCAAATTGAATCGTACTATTTAGGTGTAAATGATCGCTTAGCACCAGTTGATAGCCAAGTGACCTCCTGCTGCCCCTGAATGAGGATAATTTGCCACAGGCTAACTCAAATCCTTTTCAAAAACGATTGATTTTCATTTTAAATCCATCATTACCCCACACGTCTGCAGCATTTCATAACAGAAAGTGAGAATTGTCTTGGGAGGAGTAACGTGGCAGTCTGGGGAGAAGAGGCAGGCTGCTTCTGAGGTCAGAGCCCTGTCAGCTGCTATTGGTTGTTTTGTTGTCTCATTGATTACTTGAGATTTTTTTATTTTTTTTTTTCCCAATCTCTGCTTAACCCCATATTTACAAAAGGGCCCTTATAATATTGTTTCTGAGTAGTAGTGCTTTGAAATATTAACGTGAAAAACATAGTAAAGAGTTTATCTTCAAGACTCATTCTCATGTGAAATTTTTTTTCTTCAATGCAGATTAGAAGCGATACATCAGAGATCCTGGAAGAGACCATTCCGCTCATTAAAGACAAGGTGATGGAAATGAACCACGTCTATGCCAAAATTGATAAATTGGAGGTTTGTTAATTGCACTGGAAAGTTTACATCCTTCTTTTTGTGTGTTTTACAGGTCAACTGTTTAGGTATTTGCATGAAGCTCTCATGTTTGTTTTTCAATCAATGTGATTCTTACCTGTGGTTCAGCAAATGTTTATGGTTTTGGAACATCACAGAGTAATTTATTGCTGTGGATTCTACAATTCCTAATGCTGGATTAAAAGCACTAGTTATGTCTTTGATGTTAATAATAATGCTAATAATGTTAATTTGTTTTGTGACTCAAAGGAGTGTCTGTGAAACCACTTACAACTTAAAAAAAAAAAAATTAAAGTCTTGCATCCAGTGCTGAACATACTCAAGCTGTTCGTGATAGCCTTATGTAGTTGTGGGGAGATCTCTGAGCCCCCATCTTCTGCCGTGTATTTTGGTGTTTACTGTACCCTGAATGAGGGAAGCCGGTATGACTCACTAAGATGCCCTCACCATATTTAGTAAGCAGTATGTTAACATTTGTGTCAACCGAGGGCGAGTTTGCCTCTAGGAAGAATATAATTAAAACATGACGAGATAAATTGTGTAATGCTTAAAATCACTTTTAACTGACTTAGAAGTGAAATAAACTGAGTGTGGCATTAATTCCAGATAGGCAGTTCTTAAGCTTCAAGCTCTACCCCTGTACAAAGTAGTAACTCTCTGATGAGAGACACAGCTGTGGGAAGGACAGGGCAATTGACTTTGCTTTCAGCAAGTTTTGTTAATTGCAATTAAAAAAAAAAATAGTTTGCCTTTTTACAGTTATATTTGGTAACAGATTTATGAAAACACTTCATATTTTATGGACAGCACCAGGATAAAGATTGCCACAGGAAACTGAGGCAAGGCAATTTAGACTAAAAGTGGAAGTCAACTGAAACTGTCAGAACTGAGTTACCCTAGTCTAAGAAATAACACGCTTGACAATTTGGCTATACCTGAATGTATACTTAAGCTGGGTCTTTGAACAGAAAAAGAAAATAAAAACTAAGCAATTAATTGTCCCAAAAGTATGGCAAGCAACAGAGCTCCTTTTTTTTTTTTTTTTTTCTTTTATCCCCCTAATACAGCGAGGGGAAAAACACCCTTCCTGCCCCTCACCCAGTTCCCTTAATACAGCTACAGGAAGATAATAATTTGGAATATGAAGACAGTCCCAGTCTTCATGCTAGGCTACAGGTTGCCCTTGAAAAACGCAGCAAACCTTTGTTGATAGACTTTGTGTTGTCAGACTAGGCTAATACCTTTATCGATTAGAAATCAGATTTTCTGCCTGACATTACCAGCTGTAATGGCAGTAATCTGAGAACACAAGATTAAATTGGCAATTTGAGCAGTAGTTAATGTCTTAATTAGAACTTTTAAATTTAAAGCTTAGCATCCATTGGGATTTTCAAGGGAGAAAATAACTTGTACCCCCAAGAGTAGAAAAGGGAGGAACTGTTGTGTAATGGCTAAATAGCATGAAATTCTGCTGGGTTTCAACTTTGATGTTGCCACTGGTACGTTTGGAGAAATTAATTTACCTGCTCAACCTTACCTTATCCCTAAAATGGGCAGTGCTTAACCTCTCAAAACCAAGGCTTAATCGTTAATAGCGGGTATCAAAATTATTTATAGTTTTGTATTTTAACAAATACTTTTTTTTTCTTTTTCTAGTTGGCTTTCCCTTATGGCTCAAATTTAAGCAGAAACTGAACTGATGTATGCTTTAGGTCAGTCATTCCTGACCTTTTTTTAGCTAAAGGCACCTGCTATTATCTTTTCCTCTGCTCTCTCCTCCCTCCCATCACTGTGGCCAATTTCTCACTCCTACCAGAAGCTGCAGTGCCTTTGTGGGTTCAGAGGAGGTTTTCACCTCACTGCTGAAATGTTGTCAGTGCTCTAGACACTAGGGAAGGACGTTACTTCTTGTCCTGAAGAGGGAGCAAAGCCGTGCCTTTAGAAAAAAAAAAAATATATATATATATATATATATCTTGTTAAAGCTTTTTCTTTAACTTCTGATCTCTATCTAGGGTAATGCTGAAATCCAGATCAGGTGCTTTTAATTTTCATAAGGTGTTTCTCATCTCTCCATAGGCGTTTGTTAAAATGGTTGCACACCATGTTTCCTTCCTAGAAGAGCAAGTGCTTGAAGCAGAGAAGAGCCACGGCACTTTTCTTAATGCTGTTTGCAAATTGTTTCGATGTGCAACTATCCCGTCTTTTAAAAACGTGAGTATTTTTAAAGTTACTTTCAGAGGATGGGGTAGATGTTAAATACCTTTTCTACATCAAACGTGGCTTTCTAGGAGATTTGGTTTTTAATTTTAAGTGGTGTAAAAGAGATACTCGTGGTTTGCTTATGTGAAGGGTTTTTTTTTTTAACAGATTTTTTCAATTTAATTTTTTTGCCTGTCCCTTCCTCCCCCCCCCCCCCTTTTTTTTTTCTCCTCGTGGAGATGGTGCAGTATTATGCTGATATGCATAAAATCAGGTAGGCAGTAATGTGCAGCTATCAGTGAATATGTAGGGACAGCTGAACCAATTCAATTTTTTGTTTGGTGTCAGAGCAACCTCTGCTAACTTCCTTGCAGAAGTGAAGTTCAATTTCTACAGGTTCAGGACAAACCTTAACTGCTGAAAGAGCGTAATGAATATGCAGAGGCATGGAAAGAAGATGGTGCATGCTGATTTGGTCTTTGGATAATTTAGCTGTCAAACTCTAGTGAATCTTTAGAAAACCCCAGTAGAAAGCGTAACTTGGCCAAATTTGGTAATATTTTCATAGCAATGGGAAAAGATGTCCCTGATATGAGGGCAGTTTTCTGCCAATTTAAAATTTTTGCTGTAGCTTATGAAGGCAATGGAGCTTTTCAAAAGGGCTAAACGACACACACTTTTCCTTAATTTTGTTATCTAAATTGGTTTATTTTTGTTCCCTAAAACTTTCCAAACATGTTAAGCCTGCAGCAGATACCCAGTCTGGGAAAAGTATCAATGCTGGCTTTTTTTGCAAGGTTGGTCTGCCTATGCAAATAATGTTGTATAACCAGGATGCCAAGAAGAAAGGAGAAGGCCAGACTAGTTACTCAGATGCTGGCTTGAGTTGGGCTCAAAGATAGTACAGTGTTTTTAATATATATATTTTTGTCCTTATAAAGAAAAATCTCAAATATTGTGTAATTGTGTATCAGTTCTTGCGAGCATCTTGGAATGATGGTATTAGTGAACAAAAGAGAAAAATAAATAGGGAGTGGTGTAACTTTCTACTGTATTGATCCTGAGCCCTTCCTCTCATTTTTTTCCCCAAATATAGTACAACTAGAAAGCACGGTGAGAGAGCTAACTAGGATGAGTACAGATAAGAAAAGTTCCTTCACAGGAATTTCTAAACAGAAGATTTAGCCTGAGGGAGGACAGGCCAGGATAGAGATTTGTGAAGTCATTCTCTATGTGGAGCAGGTGAATAGAATGATTATTCACTCCTGGCATAACTCAAGAGCTATGGTAATCCAAAGTAATTATCGGCAGGCAGGTTCACCATGCAAAAAAAGGGAGGTACTTAATTTACATGATGTATTAAAATGCAGTGACACTTATGTTCACAGGATGTTATGTATTCCAAAAGTGGTCAGACGCATTCATGTAAAGTAATCCAAAAACTGATATTTTAAATACACACATACCAGTCCTTCAGCCATGAATTCTTGGACGCTGGGAAGTAAGTTGGTATTTTCGCCCTTTAAACCTTTCTTTAGACAATCCCTTCATCTGGTCCATCCTGGACCTTTGAATGATGCAGTATAGCTACTTGTTAATGACTTTTTATACTGTGGTTCTCACTGTAAATTCTGCCTCTTATTGGCAGTGCTCTGTGTTGGTAAGGAATTACCAATTTCTAATGGCAGTGTGCAGGAAGCAATGAATTGTTTAAGGATGTAAATGGAGTTTGAATTTTCTACAGCTCCTTTCTTTTGGTTTGGCTGTTGCTTGAAAGCTAATCAGATCTCCACCAGCTAATGACATTTCTGTACTCTCTCCAAATCTGTTTCTTTGTAGTTGTCCACCCTCTTTCCTCCGTTCTGTAGGATAACATGGCACAGATGCCCCTTAGGCATCTTTGCCATTTGAAAATTAGGACAGTCCTGACCATTTTTGTATGTGAGTTTAACTTGGTCTGAAATGATGCTACCAAACTTGTGTATCTTCTCTCTACAGCCTTCTTGATCGGGCTGGGTATAAAAATTTGAGAGTTGCCCTCTTTGAGCACCTTTTTTTTTTTTTTTTTTTAAATCTTTGACTGTGTTTAGGTATTAAAGTTGTTTCATATAGAATTCCAATGCATGGTAACACTGGGAGAGGTGTCAAACCTGTGGGAGAAAATTGAATAATCAGAATTCATGCTTTGTGTTAGGAATATCCAGAGGTGGTTTGAAAAGAAACGACCTTATACTAAATATAAATTACAAATATGATTGTGTAAGTCTGACAGGTTATAAGAATATAACACCTCCTGGGGGAATGGAACAGAGGAAATAACTTTCTCCTGTGAAGTTTGCAGCTCTGTAGCAGAAAAGCTTTTCTCCTGTAAAGATTGAACTCTGTATGGGAGAAACTGTGAATTCAAATCCTTTGTCCAAAGATGTTATCTGTGCCCTGGCTGAATGGGGTTCAGCAATCTTAGAGAAAGGACAGGAAATCTATTTTAGAAAACTTTAGCATGGGGAGTTTTAAAAAGAAATAATTCACTAGTATCTTTTCCAATGGACCAAAAGCGAACATCAGTAACTCTTCCATTTTTTCATGCATTTTGTGATAACTGCCATTTCTTAAAACCGGAAAATGTCTTTCAGTGTCATTAGATAATCCTCTTGACAGATTCATTTTTAGAATAATTTTTAACCCTTGTGTAGTTGCAGGGAAAGGCTTGTAAAATTATGACCTCCAAAAATCTCATATCAGTGCTATGAAGAAAAAGTACAAGTTAGATTTTTCAGAGACTTTTTATTGTCAAACCAACAGCATAGTTCGCGAATGGCATTGATTGGCAATGCTGCAAATGTTCTCCTCCAGGTGATTCCATTAGTTACTGGGCTGCCAACGCAGTGTTGCATGGATTCTAAACCATGGTACAACCATCAGGGATATTTCACAAAATGTTGCCCTCTTCCTCTTCAAGCCAAAGCTGGGGTTGATACATGATGGATCAGACACAGTTTGAGAAACCGTGCAAGTGGAAAAGATCCTTGGCATTCACAATTGGCTATCACGTGCTCAGAAAAAGTCATAACTTCCTAAGGACTAACATCAAATCAGTGAGTTTTAATTCTGTAAAACTGTTCTTAACATAATCTAAAACAGCAAAAATCGGTTCATAACTGTCCTCAAAGGTGATTGTGATCCAAACTGGGAAACTTTAGGAATAAGATAACCGAGATGTTTTTGTTTCATATTCTTTTCAAACATAATGAGAGTGACTTGATGGATACTCAAAGCCAAGTCTGAGAAGTATACAGAAAAGAGAGGGATGGTAGGTGTACTTCAAAATTGTTCTGGAATTTTGTTGCATAGTGTAAAGAAGCAGATAGTCAGAAATTCACTGGAAGTAGGTCTTTCTACATCATTATTCATAAGCCCTTAATACTGTAGTGGTAATGGGTTTTGTACCTGCAGTTGCCTGGCATATTGAAAGCATATAAAATGCCTTTTAAGATTATAAAAAGCAGTGTTTCCATTTTAATTTTCTTACTTTCAATTGTACTCACAAAGTGTACTTAGTGTTTTGGTTTGTGCTGCCAAGCAATGAGTGTGGATTTTTATTTGGAGCATAACTTAATGCTCTTTGTATTTCTTTCCAATAACAGTTTTTAAGTTTAATATTAAAAGCATGTTTATTTTAATTGTTATGAGATTGTTGTCAGTTATTGATGATACTCTTAGGAATTTTCAGAATTTCGTATTGAACTTGGGAAGAGATTATTTGTTTGCGTGGTTTTAATCCCAGTTTTCTACTAATGTAATCTCTAGAACAGCAGTTGGCCATCTGAGGAGGGTTTTGCTGTTTTGTCTGGACTAAGGTGCTCGCTAGTGGTTTGGTTTGGTTTATTTTTATTTTTTCCTGACACCTAGATTTTGGCAAATTGAACTGGGAACTTGGCAATGGGATATGAAGTATTGTCAGTTCATTTTACCTGCAGCTATGCTTGAGGTTGATCCCATGCTATTCTGATTCGGACTGATCTGCTGAGGCTGCTTTGGAAGCCTCAGAGAGGTGGCAATGGTTGTGTGTTGAGAAAGGCAACACTTCAAAATGGGAAGGTACAAGTGAGGGGATGTAGTGGGCCCAGAGGTCAAGATTTCAGCTACCCGTAGCTTTAGCCCTCATTCCTCAGCTTCTCTGAGGGAGCTTGCACAGTTCTAGAAGTGGAGTCTGAGCTTCTTTTGAAGTTTGAGTCTGGCGTCTGCTAGGACAACTCGAGAGAAGCTGCAACACCGTGCTTGGACAGCAAGTGAGCAGTGCCACTGGTGGGAAGGAACAGGAGGTGAGGGCACTTGGGGCTTGCACACAGGAGTAGAAATACAGACGTTCACATCAGGACAGTGAGAACATCAGGGGAGGCTGGGGGGAGAAGTGGGGAGCACGGCCTGTAGGAGCCAGCAGGCACATGCACAACAGTAGGTAGTTTCCAAGCATGTGCGAATGGAAGTCAAAATACAAAATGCTGCCCGTTCCCAACTGAATGATTTTGTTTGAATGCACTTACAGCAGGTGTGGAAAGTCTTTGCACTAGAAACTGTCCAAAGCAAGAGAGTACAGGGGTGTGTAAAGAAGAACTTGGGTAGCACGTGTTCTGAGCTACATACACAGCGATGGGGAGAAGTTGTAGTGTGAGTGCTGCTTCACAGAGAATGGCTGGTGTAAAGGGTCTCTTGTACTAAACAGGTGTCGCATGGAGGAAATCCACTTTTAATCAAGCCATCACACTGAAACGTTAGCAAAAAATAAAATCTCTAGTTAACATTCAACAATGAAATTAAAATAACAATCTAGATTCTTTTTTAAGCAGTGCTAAGAATGGCTTCTGACTTCCTGTCCTCCAGTAGGAAGGGATTAGGCCCTTCATGTTTTGAAAGAGACTGAGCCAATTCCTGTTGCAAAATCCCAGTAGAGATCAAATGAATGAAAAAAACAGGAAAAACTTGATTTGTCAGAAAGCCACCTACATTAGTGCTCTCATCTCATTTCTGTCATCGAAATTGCTTTTAAACTATAATTGCATCTCACTGACAAAAGCTTCTGGCTACATATGTAAAGATTTGTAAAATATTGCCTTTCTGTAAGCTGGGTTGATCTGTGCCAGAAAATAGAAACCCAACCTCTGCGTGTAAAGAGCTCCTCCTCCAGAGGTCAGTTTCAGTGGCTCTATTGGTTCGTGTTGTTGAGCTTTAAATATATTCTGCAGTACATGGTTTACTAGGCTTTGATGCTTGCTCTTGAAAGGCAGGAAAAAATCTTGCTTCAGAAACATTTTACATAACAGTGCCATGTGCAGAGTTAAAATGAATTAGTTACAGAAAAGATATTAGCTGGTGCCAGAGAAATAAGCGGTAAACATCTCTCCACCCTGCCCTTTTTTCACATTCCTTTTGGCGGCTGCTGTAAGGAATGCAGCAAGCAGTGGCTCCTGCTCACACTATTGATTTAAGCATTTGCATGTTACACATTGCAGCTCTGCACCAGCCTGTTTTCTTGGGGCAATATAGGATGTCTTGGGTTGTATTGGATTCTCTGTTTGTACTGTCATTTCTGTCCTCCATGCAAGGCTCTGTGCCATCATATCCATTGTTAAACAGGACTGTGTGCAGTCATTGTTACAAAACAATGCATGTAAAATACACGGCTCGCGATTCCGGTGCTTCGGGGTTTCTATTCATAAACGGGTGCTGTGCTGCTATAGATTCTTTAAAAAACAAAAGCAATAAAACAAGAAGAGCTAAAACTTGGCCGATGTGTCTCTAGCACGAATGCCCTCAGGCCATCTGAGCAGCGTGTTGTGAAAGGTGTGGTTGAGTCAATATCTTAGCAGAATTACTTCTCTGCATTTTTCGCACATCTCAGTTTCTTTGTTACAGGTGTGCCATTTATATCTCTGGTGTTAAGATAAATTAACCATGTTTTGCAATATATTAAAAATATTCTCTTCTACTAAACAAAGGACGACTATTTTCCCTGTTTCTGTGTTCCTTGGGTTATGCTGTTTTCCTCGGTTTATGCTCTACCAGCTACAGTTTAAACTCTAGCTGAGATGCAGAAAGAACCATACTGCAGATCACATGATGTTAGGGTTAAACATCACAAATGTATTGTAATCCACTGAGAAATTATGTTCTTGCCAGCCATAGTTGTGGTGAGCTTGTTGGGAACTTTGTTTTACCATATTTCTGTGGATTATTGTCTCCACAGCATGGTATGCTCCTCCATTTATTTCTGTAACCATGTAATATATACTTTGGTAATAGCGTCTCATCGGAGGAATGTCTGTAGAAATTGTGGTCTCAGTGTGACAAAAACAAAATTTTCTGTCTTTATTTTGTTCCTATTCTTAATTCTGCACACACACACAAAAAAGTTCAATTCATAACTTATGGTGGGGTCTGTATGGCTTAACTGTGATCAGGATGTGAATCTTGAAGCACACAACTGACAGTAGTTCCCGGCGCAAACCGCTTGCTGCGTAACCACACCAGCCAAACGGTGGCCAAAAGGATACATGTGTACCATCAGACTGATGGGAATTAGAGGCGTATAGAAATAAAAAATGACTTTATTATGGTTGTACCATAAATCTACACTACAACCTGGCAGTACATCGAGGTGTCCACAGAACATTAAGTAGAAGGCTCTGTCTCCATGAAACTTGTTTGCTGAACTATGATAACACTTCAGCTTTCCACTTCAAGTCCTTTTTTTAAAGGATTAAGGTAAATACATGATTTTTCAGAAGTGAATGAACAGTCAATTTTATAACCAGATAAACTGGTACGAGACCCAAGAAGATACTGAGAGGTAGTAAAGGGTTTATGCAGAAAAATCCTCACTCCAGCTATTCCACGCAGAGTAATTTCTGTGTTAAAATCTGGATGCAGTTGGCACAAGAAAATATTGGAAAGGAATGTTTATTCTGATGGGTCTTGTGTAATGCAGAACACGTAGCTTGTGGATTTTCACAGTATCCTGATGTGATGCTCAGCTGTGACCTTCACTGTAAATCAAGTTATTTTTATGACTCTTTTTTCTGGAAGTGCATTTATAGATTAAGGTGAATGAAATATGAAGGTGGTCTGAGAAATGAAAGTCTTGATCCTGCATAAATACTTTCAAATCAAATTAATCCTAAGTATGTGTGTAGATACCTACTCACATGCAAAATGATCCACAAAATGCTGTTTGTGAAATCAGCCTGAACTTTAGCATTCCCCAAAATACCTGATATGATTTGTGTATGAAGTGAGGAGTGAAGTTAGTGAGGCTCTGGCAATTTTTTTCCCCTCTTTGTTTTAACAAGTGCAGTGTAAGGCCACAGTGCTGTTACGGAGTTGCCTCATCTCCAAATTGTCTTGGGTAAGCAAGGTCAGTTTGAAGGAATTATAATTTTTACACAGGCATAGTCTGACAAACGGGGGTTCTACTTCCTTGCTCTGAGCAGTGTGAGTCTTATTCTCGCCCCATTCGTGGTCTGCTTACAGAGTTTATTACTGCCTTCCTGTCTGCCCTCCCTCACGTTCACACAGATGTCCAATTAACTCGTCCCCTTGCTTTTGCTGCCACTTAGATGGTTCTAACTGGGACGCCCACCACCTTCTGAAAATATTTATCAACTCGTTTTCAGTGCCTCTTTTTTCTGTGTAAGAGACAGTCACATATGGAAGCCTCCTTCTGCATTCTGCTGGCTGCCGCCGTGACTCATTTTCCTGAATGACTGCTGTTCTCTCGGTGGCTGTATGTCTTTCACATCAGTTTTGGTTGGGACCTTTGTTTTTTAGAGTTGCATGTCATCTAGGAGCCTGGGTAGATGTTAAATGCATCTAGAATAAATACCTGTATTACATGGCAGTAGTGAGACTGGAATAACTTGAACTCAAATAAGCGAAGTGGCTGTCAAGTTTTTCTGATGAACATGACAACTTGGCTGGATCTTTTGTTGGTATGCAGAAGTAAAGTGAAACCAGTGTTTGTTTTTCTTTCATATGCTGGGCTATTAACTGGGGCGGTTTAGCTGCTGCTTGTGCGGTGTGGAGGGATGTGAGAGAAGAGACAGAAGTCACTGCAGCTGTCCTAGTGCAAGGTCTTCTCTTTTTGAGCCTTCAGTTTAATATATGCGGTCTTGAAGTAGCAGTAGAAGGGGTGATCTTGGTCCAACATACTTTTGAAAACAGGAACCTGTATGTTGTTACAAGGGAGATGCACGTCTTGTTTTCTAGCATCAAAATTGTCCTAGGTAAATACACATTTCTGTAGCAGTCTTAAAAATTATGCAAGCTGTTAATAAAATCTGTGCAACATTTTTTTAGTACGGAGAAAGCTATTCAATTAATTCAAATTTCAGGAAAAGGGCAGTAAGTAAGGAACTAAAGATGGTAATGCTTAAATGCTTACACATATGGGTTTCATTACTGCGAGAATGATTGAAATGCTAAGTGAATTTAAGAAACACCTGGTCTCCTTTTGTGGCGAGGAAAGATTGATCTGGTGTGGAAATAAAGAGGCTTGAGCTTTACATACAAAGGATCTGGGAGCCAGTTTTTTTGCACTATTAAGAATGTCTTGTGCTCAAGTAGTTGTGACATGGTTATATCCTGCTGGTGTCCTTTTTCAGTCACGTGCAACGTAGGCCAATGGTTGTTTGTTTTTTGATCATTTGCAGTCACCAGGAATAGGAGCCCAACAGCCAAATAAAGTTCTGCTAAAATTAAATAATGCCAGGTAAAGTTAGGAATACACCCAAAGAAAGGAGACATCTAAAGAGTCTGTGGTTTTGTGAAGGTGAGATAGTTCTAGGCACTGGTAATAGGAAATGGATGACATGGATCCGGAGCCAGAAGTCACAGTTTCAAGTTTCATGAACTGACTTTATCATTGCAACTAGGAGCATGTATTGGAGCCAGCGTTCGTGCATGGTTACTGCACAGTGACTTTTGTGAAAAGGTTTTGTCCATTTTTCCAGTCGATAAGTTTCTACGTCGATCACCACCACCATACATAGTTCTGTAGGGGAACTTGCTTTGGGATTTACCCGTCTAGATCAGGACTACAGGCACTGCCCTGCTGCTGCTGCTCCTCAGTGGCTCTGGCATACTAATGGCAGGTGCCATGCCCCACAGTAGCCATCAGGAGCTTGCATGATAAGCACGCGTTCAAAGACAGCTTTAAAAAGGCATTAATGCAGTTTGTTGTTTGGTTTTGTTTTTTCTTGGCAATAGCTAATCAGAATTTCATGGCTTCAGAAATATTTATTCCTTGGTGACCTTGTGCCATAGCAAATTCCTTTTCACTCGCATTACTGAAAGGCTTGAGTGCTCTTTAGGAATATTACTAGAAACACACCGAGTGTCAAATGAAGTACCATAAAACTAAAACGAAGCTTACCGTCCTGTCTTAGCATCCTCTAAGTCATAGGCCTGACTTTTAGGGTAAAATGTTGATCACCTTTAGTTTTCAAGGGTTTAAAAAGTTAGGAGGTTGGTTTGTTTGTTTGATTTCTAATCCTTGCTGAAAAATCGCATGTTTCACAAAGCGGGGAAATCTTCCGCCTGCAGGGTCCCATCCCTTCTGGCTGGGCCATTTTCTGTGGTTGGTGGGCACTTCTGGCCACATAATGGATGCGTTGCAGGAAAGGTGCTTTGCTGTGCTGGAGCCTCTAGGAGCCGTAGTGACTAGCATTTTTTTCCAGGGCCTTCAACACAAATGTGCACGCGCGCACACTCACACGGTGGTTCCCTTCTGCACGCTGTCTCCCAGCATATTTCCCTTCCCCCAGCTCTTTTACAAACTGTTTCTCCCCGAGGCAAATTTCTTGCTGTCTGGAGTACCAAACATGCACAGGCACTTTCTTTTTTTCTTCATCTTTAAAATTTTCTAGTGTAGCTATTATAAGCAGCAGTAACTAAAAGGACTATTTTACTTAGGTTTTTCCTGTTCTTAGTGCATGTGTGCATAAAAAAATAAAAAACGAACCCATAGTTTATGCCTAAGTGAGGCCAGGTTTCTCCTGTTTCTTTCTTTCTTTCTTTTTTTTTTTTTTTGAAGTGTCTTTACTCAGCAGTCACATTTTTTTTTTCTTGTGGTAAAAAATGCAACATGAGCAGATGGCAAGTATTAACACATGAAATGCGGTGCCTGCTTGAAGTTGATTTAACAGTGCTCTAGGTTTCTGTCACTGGCGTTCAGTTAGTTAAGTAGTGTTTACAAGTTAATGAATTTGTTCCACTTGAAATATTTGATGGTATGTGCAGAGGTTCAGCAGTAAAGGGATCCTTTAGGAGTAATCGAGGAAAGCATGAGGTTTCTAGACACCGAGCTTGTGGGTTTTAGCATTTTTGCCATTAACAGGAAACTGAAAAGAGGCAGAAGGAGCAATAGTAGACAACAGCATACAGCATTTTCTCTTACATTGGTGATGGTGCTCTGAGCAGCGCAGTGATACAATACCTTAGAGCAGCTCCGTATCTGAGTGTAGCTTGCAATTTTATTTCTATTGAATAGTCCTACATCTCAGGCAAGAATACGAAAAACAAAGTTTTATATAGCAAATCAGACAACACTTTCCTATCTCTATATGATCTGCTTGCATTCTTGTTTTCAAAGTATGAATGCAAACTATTACATACATATATATATATATGCTATGTATGGCCCACAAAACTGCCTAGAATAGGATGATCAAATTCAGCGTATTTTCAGTTCGTGCGTAAGACTCCTTCCTACAATACGACATGCTGTCTACCTAATAACATTGGAAACTAGGCCAGCTCCAAAAGCTGTATTCATGGTAAGAAACAAAACAAATAGTAGTTGCTGGTAACTGAGAATCATGCACACGTGGGATCTTATACAGCAAATTCCTCTCTGCGTGGATTGCCTTGTTTGTCCAAACGACGTCAACCTGCAGTGAGCATTCCTTGTCTGGCAACCTGTGAGCGTGAGTGCATGGGAAGAGTTAACATGTTTTGAGCAACCAGTGCCAAAATAGTATGTTTTAAAGGCATAGCTGATATTCCTGCCCAAAGTCTTTGAGTTTAGATTTTAATTTTGTTAAGGCTTTTGTAAAAATATGGTCCTCCCTCTACTACTAGTATTTTATTCAAATAGGACGGTAGGCCAAGTTCCTGTTTGAAAAGGGGACCATAGCTGCTTCAGCTCCTACGTGAAATGGAAGATCCTAACTACCAGATAAGAGCAAAGTAATTGCTCTGAATATGCACGAGTGCATCTTTAAAACCTTAAAGCTGACAGTGATTTACGGTGTCCCTTAGGAAGGCTTTTCTCTCGAGTAAACAACGCTTAGTTAAGCACTGCTGAGACCGGTGCAGGAGCACGCTTCTGGCAGGCGGCGTGCAGCTTGCTCGACCCCGAGGCCTGAGGTCGTGGGATCTGAGCTACCTGGAGCTGGTGCTGTTAATCCCTGCCTGTCCGCGAGCTGCTCTCCTGCTGCATGGGGTTTGCTCGCAGACTTGTTAACCCCTGCCTTTTATTGGGCTTTATGGACGTGTGACATCATTGGCAGCCAATCAGGAGGTGCTTCAGGGCTGAGTTTGAAAGCTATTTCATAATATATTTATATTCAGTGCAGATATTTTGGGCCTTCAGTAGCATTCATTTTGTCGCAGAGTCCATGTGTCAATATGGCTTAAAAAAAAAAAAGGTATGAAAATAACATGCTCGCTCTTAGGTTTTTTTGTAATGCAGCTGGGTGGTGAAATGCTGTTTGAAGCGTAGCTGGGATGCTGGAAAGCAGTTATTGTGGAAACGATTTTCTTCTTCCAGCAGCAGTAACGCTGCAAGCCCGTCTCGGGCAGTTGTTGTGTGCTCCTCGTGAGGCTGCTCCTGCTTAAGCAGCCAGACCTGCAAATACTTCCCAAGCTGCTCCGGCTTGCCAAGAACAAAAATGCAAGACAATCTGCAGAAACCGAGCACGTACAGAGCCACCCTGGCAGCCGAACTCAGCTCTGGAGCGCTGCCGTCACCCTCAAGGCTCAGCCCAGGCCTCCCGGCGCCCAGCCCTGGTGGGCCCTTTGCCTTTGCCTGGTCCCACGCAGACTTTTACTCTTAGCTGTCACAACTTGACCGTATTGATGGAGGGCTCTTTCCTGATCATGTCTCTTCCAGAAAAGCCTGGTTAGTCCATTCCAGCTGCCGCACCGTTCCTGCTTAACTCTTGCATTTCCTGAGTGCCCCCAGCACTGGGACCATAGGTGATTGTAAAACCAAAAGTCTTATGGTCTTGAAATTATTTTGGGTAACAGTTGTAGCTTGTACCAAACCATATTTCTTTTATATAAAAAAGAAATGGGACCTCAGTGGTGGGACTATGCTGTTTATTTATTTATTTATTTATTTATTCCCTCTGTTTTTTAATTTGGATTTTGGGCTGATTCATTTCCAAGTTGGGCACAGTGGCTGGGCTCATGTCAAGCTGCTAAAATCTCTATTCACATATGTTCCACGACAGGCCTGTGAAGTGTGCATGTGCGGTGCTGACTCCTTCATCCTGTTGGGATCCCAAAGAGTTTATCTGCTCCTGATCAAAAAGACTTTGAAGAAGCTTTTCAGATGCTAGCTGTATCTCTAGCATGCTGTTCACAAATGATTTAGAAAATGAGGCATACAATGAGATGAGAAAGCTTGTTGACACAGTTATTTTGAGATCACAGAAGTGAATGCCAACTGCAGAGAGTGTAGACAGACTGCAACATTGAGAGACTGGGTGGAAAAACTTGTAGCCAAAATGAAATGTCAGTAGATACAAGGTGATGCAAATGGGGGTGACGTGAGTGGGCCCTGCGTGGTGTTGGTCTCTGAACAAGCATCACAGACTCATGAAAGCCTTCAGCTCGCAGGTCAGTAGCAGGCAGGAAAGAAAATTGCACATTAGGAATTAAGAGAAGCACAAAGAAAGAAAATACCTTGTACGACTGTAAATCCACGGCTTCATCTTTGGTACTGACTGAAGTTTTGGGCCTGTTACAGCAAAACTAGCAAAGGCACCTGGAACTGGAGTTGGGGACCACCTGTCTTTGAGAAGCAGCTAGGCAGACTATGATTTTAGTCTTCTCTTTTCCACACTAAAGAAAGATTTGTTAGAGTTTTTAAAAATCTAAAATTGCATGAGGCAGTAAGTAAAAAATATTATCAAGAAAACTAATTTTTTTCATGTCAGATATCACTGAAGTTTGGAACTCAATGTTGTGGTACATGAGAGATTTATGTATGTTGAAGATGATCAGACAAAGTCATTTAGCGAAGTTACCTTCCTATTTCTGAGATCCTCTATCCTGCAACCTTCTGTAGGTTAGGAGGGTATTCAGAGCAGCAGTGCAGCGTACTTGCCCTGTTTTTATACCCTAAGCATCAGCTGTTGGTCTCAGCTGGAGATGAGTTACTGAGCTTTGATGTGACAGCGTGTGCATGCTGGCTATTCTTGTGTTTGTGGACACATTTCTTACACTGCTGTAGAACAGCATCATAGCTGCTGACTAGAGGTTCACGTACAAGCCAAACCTCATTGATCTTTGTTTCCTGCTGTATTACTCTTGGAAACTGAGTGTAATTTTCCATCTGCTATGACTTGTGGGTGGATCAGTTTCACTGTCTGAATGCCTTCTCGCTGAGCATTAGAATATTGTATATTTTGTCAGGCTAAATTTAATGCTACTGTATGCTTGCCATGTCTGTGGTATCTGCTGGATTGCCCAAGGTGCTGTGTGCTTTCTTTTCCCACAGCCTTACATGGAAACATGGGAAATGTAGGACCAAGACCTATCTGTTTTTAAATTTTCCTTTCTGAATATTTTTTGCTAGCACAATTTCTCTTTTAGGAATGTTAGATTCATTCTGACTGTGAAGTCATTGGGAGTGACATGACTACGATGCTGTTGTGGATAAGTGGAGTGCAGTGGATGTTGTGTACTTTGTCTTTGGAAAGCATTGCATCAACATGAACATGCCCAGTAGATTGAGGGAAGTGATTATTCTCTTTATTTGGCATTTCTTAAAATGTACCTTGAATACCAAGTTTGGTTTTGGAGCCTCAGTGTAAGAAAGATGTTGACAAACTTGACTGAGCTCTGGAGAGGGCCACAAAGGTGCTTGGGCTGGAGCACTCACTCAGTGAAAAGAGCCTGAGACAGCTGATTTTATTCAGCCTGAAGAAGAGAAACCTTACAGGGACCTGATAGCAGCCTTCCAGTGCATAAGAAGTTACTAAGAAGATGAAGCTAAGTTCTTTGGTGAGGTGCATAGCAGGTGAAGAGGAGACAGTGGTCATAAATTGCACTGGGGTGTTCGGACAACTTGTTTGGTGCTGCTGGAGCTACTGTAATAAAATAGGTGAGTTTACGTACAAAGTTTCACAGTGATTAGTTGCCCGCATTTTACAGGTAATAGAACTGAAGTACAGTAACTGTAAAGACTCTTATTTAGTCATGTAGACTACATCCAAATGCCTTTCTAGTGTGAGCCTGAGCTCAGTCATGTTGCACATTCATACTGTCTAATTGCTTTTGTATTGTCTTAGACAAGGAGTCGAAAGGTTATTTTGTATTATGGCAATACTGAAACAGGGAGCCAGCTTGGGAAGCAGGCTCTTTCCTTGACTTGGCTACTGTGACAGACGCAGAGTGAATCATTCACCACGGAAAGGAGGGTGAACTCCTTGTGTTTTGTTGTCTCTCTTTGGTCAATCTATTTTTTTATTAGCTTTATCTGATTCTCATTATAATTACAGACTCCCTTCTGGATATAATGCTACTTCACGCTTCAGATAGATGGTATTGTTTTTGTTTGCTTTTGTCCATGATATTACTCCAGAAAGTGAAAGCAGTTTTTCCTTGGGGACTTCAGCTGCTGTTCCATGTGCAAGAGGCTCCAAATGTTTAAATGTCTTAGATGAGAAAATGTGTTGGTTTGAATTGATTTGCAAAGGGACCTATAATTTGAGGTTATTACTATTCTGGTACTGTATGTGCTCGACTCAGACACCGTATTAATAAAGCAAAAAGTGCTCATATAAGTCTCAAACTGACAGCTCTGGAGACCGCTGTTTATGCCTTCACCCACTGCTGCAGAAAGACTGAGAGATGGGATTGGAGGTTTATTTGAGAATCCCTAGCCCTCTGCTTTAGCACCTTTGGAAAAAAGGCTGTCTGACATCTGTGGATGTAACTTTCAGTCCCCTAGGAACTGGACTGAAACAGTTGGCAAGTGATACGTTAGTATGAATAAATTAATTTTGAGTATTGGACATGAGTAACAGACATAGTACTGTTGGACTTTGCACATTTTGTCTGCATTGCCACTGAATAGTGTGAATACAGCTCTGTTTTTTTATTATTTTTATTTTTTTTCCTTTAATTTATAATTTAACTTGTGCAAGAAGGCAGAAAACCTACTTAACCAAAACCTACATAACCCTAATACCACGTGGGGATTCCTCAGCAGATAGGGAATGGAATAAATAGCCTGGAAATGCTGAGTTTAAAGCCCAAGGTTAACACGATTAAGACCACAGACAGAGTTCAAGTAATTTATTGCTTCTGTGCCTCTGTTACAATTACTGAGTAATAGACGTTAGAAACAACTTTTGGAGGTCATCAGGTCTGGTTCCCTACTGAAAGCAAGTTCATCTTTGCAGTTAGATCAGGCCTGCCAGGGTCTTGTCCAGTCAAGTTTTGAGCATCTCCGAGGATAGACATTTTATGACCTCTCTAGGCACCTATTCCAGTCTCTGCGTACTTCATCAACTGTAATCTTTTGCATATGTCTGATTGGTATTTCTCTTTCTGCAACTCATATGAATTGTGTGTAGTTTTTTTGCTGTGTTCTTCTGAGTCGAGTCCAGCTCTATTTTCTCTTTAAGTAACTCTGTCTTCACCTATTAGGTAGTTGAAGACATCAGCTGTATTGCAGTTCCCTTCCTCAGGCTGAGGAAACTGGCTGTCTTAACCTCTCATCACCGTGTATGTGCGCCAGCCCCCAAGCACCTTGATCGTCCTCTGCTGGACTTGATCCAAGTATGTCAGTGCAGTAAATCCTTCATGAACTGGGGAGTCCAAAACCAGACGCAGTACTCTGGATTCAGTCTCGCAGGTACTAGATAGTTCGGAGTGATTGCTTCCCTAAGTCTCTTGGTTGTGCCTTTACTCGTACCAGTATGTCGTAAGTTCTCATCACTGCCGGAACACCCCGTGGATTCTGGTTCAGCTTGCTGCCTGTGAGGGCTCCTGTACGTCTTTCTCCAAAGCTGCTTTCTAGCCAGCCGTTAACTGGGTTAGGTATCAATTATTTGACCTAATTAGATCTACGCTGTCTCTTTTCAATCACTTTCTTTTGTTTGAAGTGTTGGGTGTGGATTCCCGAAGGATTTGCTCCATATTTTCTTGGGGAATGAGGTACAGCTAAGCATCCTGTAGTTCCCTGTATCTTCCTCCTTGACCTTCTTGAAGATGAGGATGACATTTGGCTTTTTTCCAGTCATCAAGAACCTTCTCTGATTGCCCTGACCTTTAAGGTGACAGACAGCAGCCCTACAGTGATGTGAAGCAGCAACTTAAACATCCTCAAATGCATCCGTTTGGTCCAGTACACCTGTGGGTTTTTCACTTGCTTGTTGTTTTTACCAGTTTGCTGTAAGATTCTCTGTGTGCATCTGCCCTGTCTTACACACCTTCTTAGGCTGTACCTCTAGAGAGGGACTTGGGAATTCTGGGGGCAGACCTGGCAGTAAATCCCACAACAAAGAATGTATTGAGTTATCTCATTAGTAAAACGAGCATGTGTTAGAAGGATACTGTGAAGATCAGATGTCCAGTTTCTGCCTTTTGTGCTCCTGCAGATAGAAATGCTTGGTATTATTGTTACTATTTATCTTAGTTTGGCTCATTCTTTCTTTCAGTCCTGCTCCCTTTTGGCTTTCCTGAAGATTAATACATGAGGAGCGGCCCCAAATGTATCTCTGCTTCTTGTTGAGAAATAAATTGAGAGGGTGAGAGTGCTGAAACCAGAGCAAACTGCCTTTAGGAAGCCTCGTAGATGCAGGCTGTCAGACCAATCACAAACTGCAACAACAAAACAAATCCAGACTTTCTTTTTTTAAAGGACATGCTCCTTCTGGCAACAGTATATAGGGAAAATGATTGTATTAGTGAGAGACTAGATTCATCACTGAAGGGAAGTGATGGTGGATAACGTGCCTAAGCACAAGATCTCAGACTGTACGGTTCAAACACATCTTGCTGTGAGGTTCTTCACAACTGTTGCATCTCTTCTCCATCTCATACTCTCTTAGCAAAAGCCTCTGCGTCCTTTTGTTTTTTTAGACAGCTAATAAACTACTTTAAAGTCTTCACAGTAATCCTGTGGGTTTGAAGGAAAAAGGAGAAGGATTGCTTTCAACAGAATCTTGTAGCATGAATTTACTGAGGTTGGTACTGGAAGGTTTTGTGGGTGCTGTGGTGAGGTCAGATGTCCAGCTCTGCTGACTTCAGCTTGCGACAGGTGCGGGTCCCAGAGTCAGAACAGACTTTAGTATTTTCTCAGGAAGAACATTCTGCAATTTATGTTCCTAACCAAGGTGTATTCTGGGCTTAAAGAATCATAGATAAATTTCTTAACCTTGCTGACATAGTAAAAGTTGCTGTGCATGTCAACTTGAGAATGAAGTCCAATTCTTGCAAGTCATACAGGGTGAAGAATGTAAGTATAAACTGGGGACATAAGCGTAAGTTGGGCTCTGAGGCTTGTGTCCTGAAAACTGGAGTGGTCTGACGTTACTGTTGGCCTCCCTTTCAGAAGCTGCTCTCTTGAAGAGAAGATGAGAATTTACACCCATCATCTAGCTTTTGCAATTAATAGTTCTGGCACCTTAGCACAAACCCACCCATCTTCTGTGACTCCAGGTAGCGTGCCAGACTGAACCGGGACGGCTGCGATGTGGCGGCATACTTCCTTCTGCCGAGCCTGAGAGAAAAATAACCTCTGGGAGAGGAACGGGGAGGACAGCTGTAGGCAGCGAAGTTTTAAACCAGTGCTGCAGGATCTGCCAGAATTCCTCTGTCAGTCCTGATTGAAATCTGGGCTCTGCCATGACTTGCTGTCTGTCTGTCATCCAACATTTCTGCCTTGGTTTCCCAAGGTGTAACAGTGTTTGACTAGTTTGTAAGGCTATTGTTAGGATTAATCTTCGATCTATTTTGAAGTTGCTAATTAAAAGGTGATTCCTTGACACTGGTTAAGCAACTTTGAGAAGCTTTAAGAAGCTTCTGAGGCTTTGTTAGCTAGCTAAGGATAACCCTCAGCACTGTTTTGACACTGCTTGTTTCTTCACAGTTGCCTAGATGACGTGTGACGTTGTTTTCACTGGAGCGTTTTACTCAGCACGCGCTATAGAAGAACCGAGCTCGTTTGTCTTGGCACGGCGGGATTGCTCGCCCCGCAAACGGGAGATAAGAATTACCATGGAAGCCATCCAAAGCAAAAGAGGTCTCTGTGGCAGCAGTGCACGTCAGACCCCCTCTCATCTTTTAAAAATGTCCTTATTAAATTATTTTCTTGGTACATAGCGAGTGTTTAACGGATGATAGTATGCCTGAGAACAGAACCGTGGATTATCTCATGTTTCAATATGTATGGATTTAAGGTTCAAAACAAGTCCAAAGACGCTATGCAATTTTGATGGTGGCTTGACTTATTTTTGTGCTAAGAGGAGCTGCAGGAGAGAAAACTTCTTTGAGGCAGTATGAGATATCTGGACAATATGATAGCAAGCTATAAGTGATAATGCAGTGGAAACGTTGGGCAACGAAATGACTTTCTACTTTAGAAAAATGCAGATGTATGGTAGGTCAAACGTCAGTGCATTTACGTAACTGGCTGGTAACAGCCCTTTCCCATGGGTGCAGGCAGTTCGGCTGGGTGATGCGAGGCCTTTTCAAACTCTGACCCGCTTTCACAGACTGTTCCATCCTCAGATTCAGAGTGATTCCTTCTGAGAAGAACGTGCAGGTGAGGATTTGTTGTGCTCAGCATCAGAGCAGATGTGAAAAATATCGTGTCTGTTTCATAGTTTTTCCAAAACCCTCTCACAAGAGGCCACTAGCACTGCACTAGGTGGGCTGGCAATAGTCAGAACAAGATGGGTTAGAAGAGTCAAAATTGCTAGATTTTTATTCTTAAGTATTTTTTGATGTTGAACTTTAAATTTATTGTAGTTGAAAATATTTTACCGTTGTTGTATAAAATTTTATAAAAATTTAAGATTGATAAGGGAACCAAATCAACATTTTTGAAACTTAACTAGAAAATGTTGGCCTTTTAGTTAAAATGAGGATGTTTGCCTGATTTTTGGAGCTGCCAAAAAAACAGCTTTCAGCTTTTGCGTGGTTTTGATCATTCCTATAGCCTACATATTGGTCTTAATACCCCTGAGAATGACCAAATGTGGAAAATAATTTTGCCAGCCAGGCAAGAATCAACTCTTATCTTTGGTAGCAGAGTTTGAATTGCTGTTGCAGGTTTCTGTAGAGAAGGGCTCCTTGAGCTGCGCTCCAGGAAGCTTTGGAGCCCTTCACTGGAAGCTAACAGCAGGAAATACGTTTATGGGTGTCAAGGGAAAGGTGTTAGTGCTGCTTCAGGTGGTGGGCGGCAGATGTATGATACATGGCTTCGGGAGCTGAGGAGACATGAATAGCACTGTAGGCAAAGTCAGCATCACGGCCCAGCAGTGGGGACATATTTTATTTTCATAGCTTTGAAGAGGCAGAACTGACCAGGAGCTCAGCTCAGGTGGATGAGGAATAGCTACTCTAGTACAGCTATTATTAATAAATCTGTCGGAGTTGAACTACCAAGGCTTTAAATCGGGTAGCCTTAAAGAAGGGTTTTTGTTTGTGTTTGCTTGTTTTTTGTTTGTTTTTTTTTTAAAAAAAGGGGGGGGGGTAGGGTGGTGTGTGTAATCTGACATGACTGCTGTATTTTCTTCAAGTTGAAGAAAAGTTGAAGTTGCTGGCTAAGTTTCCAGAAATGCAGCATGTGAAAGGTTAATTTTTTTTTTATTTTTATTTTTTTCCTGTGGGAAGTAAATATCCCTCCTCGTTTTCTCAGGTAATCTGCTATTTTCTGTCCGTGAAAATAGCTCAATGTTTTAGCTGATAATGATCAGGCACACCGCAATAGCCCCGATAAACATACTGTTTGGAATAGGGTCAGACATCCTCGCAGTGATGCCCCAGCTTTCTGCTGGTGCCCTTGCTGGCTGTGGCAGTGCCCCTGCACCCCCAGAAGACCCCGCGTCCTGTGCTTGCCCACCTGCTTCTGCGATGGGCTCCCAGGCAACGGGCTCCCAGGTGATGGTTCCATTCCTGCTCTGCCTGGAGGTGCAGAGGGAAAGAGCCAGGGACAGATGGATAATTGTCCTGCGGGGCTGGGCTCACAGCCCCTGAGGGGTGCGTGCCCTACATCTGCCTTAGAAAAGCACTACCAAAGTGGATTGCTGGAACATCTTCTAGATACTTCAATGGAAAGGCAACAATCTTCTGCGTCCACCCCAGGAATTCCTGCAGCGCTTGCCTTCGATGTAAGGTTGCTGTGCAGGAGCTGAGGCAGGCTGACTGAAGGCTGCCTATGAAAATGAAGCGAAGCGAGCTGACACGTTCAGCCCAGCATTTGTAGTTTTTCTTCAAGAGAATGTGGAGTCTGCCTGTGAATTAAGCTGTTTCCTGGAGGTGATATAATCTGTAAGTGACCACCTTCTGACCCAACTTTGCCGTGCTGATGCTAGGTTGCCGTTGTCAGAGTAACCACAAAGCTCTTAAATGGGTCATTTTCGTACTACTCTCGTGTCTTTTGCTCTCCCAGCTGGGGGCTTGCCTTTGAGGGGCTTCGAACTGATTTTTTCTCAAGGGGTGTTTTTAGTGCCTTAGCTAGTATGTCACACAACTTGTCTCCCTGGATGACTGGGCTGCCTGTCGAAGTGGAACGCGCTGAAGTCTCTGGAGCTGCCACCAGAAGTTTTAATCTTTCAGGCATGATTGTGCACGCCATATCCGTTAGTTGCTGCAAGTGCAGAATTACTGCGAGCACTTTATTTTTCAAAAGCGCTCTCAAGTGCTTTAAGCTTTTCATTTCTGCTCTTTCATCTAGCTTCACCTAAACCTGTTACTCTTCCTTCCAAATGCTAAATTCCTCTATAATTTCTTTGTTCCTTATTTCCTCAGTTTATTCACTCATTGTTGGATCTTTAAGTTAATGGCTTCCACATTTGGGAGAAAAGCTGCGGTGGTACGAGGCATCCCAACAGAGCTCTGTTTCCCGCTCGTGTTTCACTGACTTTCTAACCAGGAAAAGGAAACTAGCAAGTAGGAAACGCCAAGGTAGTTGCAGATGGGGCTGCAACAGTGCCTAGATTTAGGTATATATAAGCGTGCTTTGTATTTCATGTTGTTACGGGCTCTTTTTTCTAATGGGACTTCAGCGGGGTTCAATGGTGCTGGATACCATTCTGTTGTGCTAAAACGTGTATTGGCTTGAAATACCCGACGTAAATGTTCAGCTTTGAAGTGTTGAGCGAGCTTACTGCCGGTGACAGGCCTAAGGATGACGGCTCTGTCAGCACTGCTGCTGTAACTCAGGTGCGCTGCAAAGCTGCTGGGCTGTGCTCAGCTGGCTCAGACCTGGCCTGAGACAAGTTAGAGGAGAAATAGGGATTTGTGTATCGGCACGCAGTAGGTGCCACAGGCGTTCACAGAGGCCGCTGAGATGGCAGCACCTTGTCCTGAGGCCGTCACAGCCTGGGTTAGACATAAGCATGGCTTACACCTGGCCTTCAGCAAGCTGCTGTTGTAGGCACTGCCACCGGCGGTTTTATTTTATGCCATCCTAATGAGAGCACCGACTTTCTAAGAACCATAATCCGGCCTGTATTAGATTGTGACAGACACCAATCAAATGATCTGGAGGTGAAAAGCCATTTGTTGCCACTTAAGCCTTTATTTTTTTTATGACTTTAATAGGCTTTGGAATTTCAAGCCACCCCCTCTCCTGCCATTTTCCTTTCCCCCTCCGTAGCCAGCAACTGTATTGCTTTTTCTTTAAGCTTCAAAGCAGCCTGACCACAAAGGAATTATTTCATCTTCAGTCTGTGTGATGTGTGCAGTACAGATTCCCTGTGCCCTTGTCTTTTAACCCTGTATGGCATTTGTACCGTCGTGAGGGAGAGCTTTTCAGACCCGTTCCTTATCAAATGTTGTCAGGTTGTAGGGACTGGTATCTTTGCCTCTCATTTACTATTGAGAGTCCAAAGCATCTCAGCACTGCACCGTGAACGCAGGCGATTGTTACAGCTTGTTTCTCCTCTCCTTTCTGTTTTGCAGACGCGAGCCTAGTTACTAGCAGTACTACATGATCGATGCAGATTCTTTGTCTTCTCCTACTCCGTGGTTTTGACTGGCTGCGGATTTTCAATCTTAGGTGAACAAAATTGATTGCCTTCTACATTAAAGATTGTAGAATTCTACCCATTAAAAGGAGCCTATCTCCTGCTTGGGTCTGCACATAAAAACTGCAAAGCTACATGTGTCTGTTGATGACTTGCACTGTGTTTCTCTCCCATAGCAAGGTTTTTATATTCTAGTATCTAGCAAGTGTCCTCCGAGAACATGGTCAGGTTCTCCTAGATGTGCCAACGGCAAGTTTGTCAGCAGAACCCCAGTCACCCTGACTGCTCTGACAGTGACAGCACAGCAATGCAGCCTAGGTACTGGTACCGAGGTCGTTATATAAATGAGTATTTCCTTCTTAAATCGTGCCTAGATGTATGTGGAGAGACAGCATCTATTCCCATGAATTAACAGTGGAATATCAAGAAATTTATGTAAACAGAATTGAAACAGTTTGAAACACATAACTGAAAATTAAATACAGATAAACGTGAAGATTACATCTACCTAGTAAACTGTTGTGTGGAATTATACGTTGCATTTAGAGCCTGAAGACCTTTAGCTTTATGGAGGGTTAGGTTCTTAATTTGCCATTGAGACTGTGATTTTAGCTAGAGGTTTGAATAGTTGCACTGCAGAAATATTATTTGATCCTCCTCAGTACAGGATTAATCAATTATTTGAATTCTTCAAAACCCCACAAGCAAAGCTAAATCCCTCTCTATATTTCTTTAGTCAGTCTTTTCCAGTGTTACCAGCTAATTTGCATTTTCTGTGCTTTAAAACTGATTTCCCCTGTGTTCTACTCTATTTTTAACTGTTCAATATTAATCCAGCTAAGGTGATTGCTAAGCTAAGTCTATAGAACCAGGTGTGAAAGCAAACAACTTTACATTTTCAGAATTGTTTACAGAGCCAGTTATCTTGTATTGGAAAAGAACTTTAATTATGAGATGCTGCAGTTTTGTTTTTTTTTCCCCATCTCTCTTGTACAAGAGAGATCAAGAACACATGCAAACATAGGTGATCAAAAAGCCATGTATATATATACACATATATGCACGTCACTTGTATTTAGGAGTAAGATTCATTTTTGCCATTGTTCATATGGAATGCACCTGGTTTGAAGTTACTAGCTAGAGGTCCCTCATCTTTTCACAGCATTATGGATTCCCAAGATTCATATTGGAAAAGCAGGAGATTAAATGAACAAAAACATTTGTCATTTTACCATTCCAGTTCCTGATGCTCTTACCTGTTTCAGAGTAACTTCTTTTGAAAGAAAGCTGCTTCCCCCCCCCGCCCAAAAAAAAAAAAAAAAAAGTATTTGTCATAAAGGAACAAGCACAATAAAGCCAGCTTTCTGAGGAATTTAACTTCTCCCAGTGCTAAAATTTGAATGTACTATTTAACTATGTAAGTATTGGAGTTACAACAGTCTGTGGTTAAATATGCATTCTAGGATGCAGGGTGCAAAATCAAAGTAATCACCAGCATATTCTTGAACCAGAGCAAGTAGAGAACTCATTTTAAAAACAGACAAAACCACAACTTTCTAATGGTGGGTAGTATCCTTCGTGAAGTAAAGCAGAACATAGAGTGGAAGGCTTTTTGTTTTTGAATTGCAGCTTTAAACGATTAGCTTTAACACTAAAGGAAAAGGATGTTTCGAGATATGGTTTGCAAACAAGGTTCATCATGAAGTCATTTTCCATTTGGAGCCTTCCACGTCTTCTGCCAGAGCACAAGAAGTAGTATTTTTGTATTCAAGCAGTTTCAAAACCTGTACCTACCTTTACAGTGGTTGGCAGCAGGGCACCTGCTCTCCATTCTTTTGATTGACATTCATGCAAGCTACTAAGGGTTTAATCAAGCCACTTCATCATTCACATCTTCTCCTCATTTGGCGCACAGAACGCGGCTCCAGTGCGTCTGCTTATTCTGAAGAACTCTTCAAGGTATTATTTCCTCTTGTTTAACAATAAGATTAATTTCTGTCCTGTTCTTGTTTCAGAGTCGTCCTCCATCAGTAGCAAGCTCCTATGATCTGCCAAAACTCTACAGAACTGAAGACTATTTTCCTATGAACTATGTAGGTACCAAATATCAAAACCACTAATTTCTGTCTCCCAACAATTTTTAGGAAAGGCTGGGTTTGTTCTTATGGCTCATGCTTCTTTCTAATGACAAAGTAACCATTACGTGTCAGATCTTTGGTTAGTATTTCTATGGGAAGCTAAAGCTTTCCAATCGTACTGTGGCCATACAGAGTCTGGAACATTTATTCTAAGATTTGGTCACAGCAGTTTGCACTATAAGCTTACTAAATCAGCAAAGAAAATACACAAAAACTTGTTTACCGTCACATTTTTATAATTGAAATGATGAGAATGTTGAAGAGTGTGCTAGTATAGCATGCTAAAAGTATCAATACAATTTAATACTGCCAGCTTCACAAATGCTCGGGCTTTACAAAAGAGCGTAAGATCAATGTCAGAATTTAAAAATTCACTAAACCACACGTGGCTGGAGCTTCCAGCACTCTTCTTCAAAAGAGGAGCAGGATTTTAAAAGCTGCTGTGTAACGTACGTTGAATGGTATGAATAAACTTTCTGCGAAGTTACGATGGACCGTTTAGATGTGCCGTTTTGTAATGAAGATTCTATTTAACCAGCACCAAAAAATAGTTCAACATCCCACATGTAGCTTTTTTTTTTTTTTTTTTTTGACTGCAAAATATGTCTAGGGCAACCAAAAATACCCCAATCACTTGTCTGAATAGAAAACACTAGAAAGAGATGGCTATATCCTTAGAAGATACTCGTCTCCCTTATACACAGAACATCTCACTATGGCAACAATAAGGGGGTACTGGCTGCGATGATAGATTGCTTCTGAAAAATAAACAATTCTAGCTGATTGGCTTTGCATATAGTACAATTTGGAGAAATAGAAATAAGTGCTCTTTAATGGAGGATCCAATGTAAAAGCTGGAAAAGGGGAAAAAAAAAAAGAAAAAAGATCTTATGGTGAAAGTAAAGCTACATGGCTTTGAGTTACCATGGAGACCAATGCTTTCTGATGCAGAAATAAATGAACTCAACCTTTTCATATTTATTAGTGGAACTGATGATGAAAGATAAAGTTGAATTAAAATATAAAGCAATAGACAGACATAGTCCATGTCTCTGCCCCTGCAATGCAGGTTATTGAAATGGATTATTACAAATGAACTGGTATTACAGTGAGGAAAATTAATTACGAAGGTAACAAAATACTCTAATTATACCAACCCGTTTATCCAAATAGCAGCAGCTTTATTATCAGAAATGAAGAGACAGTACAGACACCATACTCCTGATATATTTTTCTTGGTTCTGATGAAAAATTGAAATAAACTTATTTTATCTTAGTAGTGTTTGAAATATATGTACTACAAAATGGATCGCTGTAGTAGCGGATATTTGAAATCACTAATTTCTTGGTGATAACGATAGAAAGTTAGCATAAAAATACTGGGTAAATATTCAGGTTTCTGTCGTGTCCAACGGTCAAGCATTAATTGGCAAGTTCTTGCGGAAACGTTTCAGCTGGACAGAGGATGGCAGTGTTAAATGTCACCTGTTCAGTAAGATTAAAGCTTGTGAAGTACAGCTTCAATGCAGACATTTCTGGAACATCATGTAAAAAGATTTTGACTGAGTACAAATGCTAGGCTAGATAAAGTGTTAATTCACAGTACTCGAAGGAAAATGCTGAGATCAAGTGTGACATTCGTGTACGGTGCAGCCGACAGAAAACTAGTTCAGCAAAAGCTGTCTCTGTCACTGCTGGAAAGTAACTGTTTAGGTTGGATGAAAGCTTGTGTTCTGTAACCATGCTTCGAGGAGGGAGGGGGAAAGGATGGAAGCAGAGGAGGGTAGTAAGGAACTGGGAAAAGTGTACTCGTTGCAGTACGTGTCAGCTGCAGGTCAGTGCACTAAATGGTCCAGGATTACTGTTATTACAAACCCATAGAAATAGATTGTGTCATATAAAAATGCAGCTACCCCTAATGATCTCAGGCTGTCCTCACCTGTCCCAGGCATTTGTCGGAAGTCAAATTATCGGGCCACACTTAGAGATTTTGTGCTGCAAAGCTGTCTAGAAACAATGTGTATGGCAATGTCCTGCTTCCTCCTACACAGTTAAACCTTGGGATTTCAGATAACACGTTTAGGATGAAAACAAAGTTAACTTTGCTTCAATTCAGGTAAACTGGCTGATGCAAATTATTTAGCAAATTCTGAAGTTAATGGTCTATCTGCTACGTTGTGCTGGCCAAAGCCTGGATGCAGACTTGTGCTTTCAAGGTCTTCTGCTGAAGACAGCAGACTTAATGGGTCAGCTTGAGCTGGCTGCTCTGCACGCACAGCTGGCATGTTTCTGGAGTGCTGCTAAAGAACTTTAGTAAGGTATGTAAACATCAGGTAGCTTCCACCTCACAAAACTATAATAGTGCAATAACTTAAGATGACACAAACTGGATTTAAGGTTTCTCTAGTTTTATTGGGCCGTTCCTCTTCTGCTTTTTGACTTCCTCAAAAACAAAATGTGTGGTTAGCCTCAAATCTAGAAAGGAATTCTTGCCTAGACTAATATTCAGATTTTAAAAGTAACTTGTGTGAAATACTTGAAGTCTAGGCTGAAACTGAAACAACCCCTATCCTTAACACTTCTGGTAAGTACCGTTTTTATGCAAGACCTTCCATCACTACATAAAATTGTATTTCTTATCAATGGCATTTCCTGGCAAATAAAGCACTTCTAATGACTTCATATTTCAGTCTCACTATTCACTGACTACAACCAGGAGCTCAGACTTTGGAAATTTGGCCTTAAGTGTGAAGTTCACCAATGTGAAGTAACCTTGATGGATAGTGAGACAAATATGATGCAGAGTCATGAAGTGATTTTTACTTAACAGATAAAGGTTGCTGTACTACCACTTCCGTGTTTTTTATTTTTTAAATTTATTTAACCTCTTAAAGCCTAGGTGAAATGACACAACGAATTCTGTAATCTCATATACTCAAACAGTCCCTTGTGAAACAGGACCACAACCAAGTATTCTTACTAGGGAGCAGCCTCTTCTGGGACTTCAAATAGTGGGTGTTGCTGGAAAAGAAATACCACCTGATATCTAATACAGAGTAGTTGTTAAGTTGCATTTGACTTACTGAAAAGTTATTTTTAATGAAATAGATCATAAAGCCTGCTAAGAAAATGAGAGCTGAGGCTCCTGTTTTCTCTTAGGGCAGAGAAGCCCCAGGATTTCATCTGCTGATGTAAACATCAAAAACATTTTTCCTGTATTGTTCCTAAAACCTATCTTAAAGCACTTGAGTGTATCAGTGGGACCCAGTCCAACATCCACACCTCTCAGCTAAAAAAGCAGTACAGAAGCCTTCTGTGAAGGAGTAAAAAAGATCCAAAAGCGAAGGTAAATCATCTTCAGCTAAAGGTAACTGTTTTCAGACAAACAGCAACAAAAAATGAGTACCCTTTTCAAATTTTCAAAGAATGTCAGCAGCACAAGTTAGTGGCAGACCAGGAGAACACACAAATATTTTGGTATTCGGCTTACACAGTGGCTTGTTTGTTATAGCATTGGGAAGTACAGTTTACACTTACCAAAACTGCTATAGAATGTGTATGCATTTCTAAAAATCTCTGTGAAAGAGTTTTGCTATTTAAAACACTGAACAAAACTATTTCCTCCTTTATAACATTCATGAAAATTTCACAGGTAAACTTAACTCTTGTTAAGAAAGTATTTTGTTATTTTATTGGACTTATGACCAAATCAGACTCATTGCTCTGCTTAACAATAGCTTTGTTCTCAACACAATTAAATTCCCTTCTGTAACTGATTATCTCAGTAAAGTTTTGGGTATGTAGCTGTCTTGTATTGCACATTTGCCAGAATGCCAAAATGACCAAATCAATCATAATTTTAAACTGATTTTTATATTTTTAAGTATTCAAATTATTTTTTCTTCAAATCAAAAAAAAAAAAAAAAGCTGTAGCTTTCAAGGTACGTTCCTTTGAGTTTAAAGGGTAAGTATTCAAATACCTTTCCTATCACAAACCCTGAATGCACAGTGCTTCAGAGGGAGACATAGTTCTGGGTAACTTTAATATGTGAAAGTGATCTTCATTAGTATATAAAGGGATGAAAAATGCAAGTAATTCATAGACTGCTTCTCAAGGGTGCAGAACTACAATCACTGTAACTTTATTTATAAAGTAGTGTTCTAGAATGCTAAGACAAATTCAGACAAAGTTAGTTTTGTGGGATTTTTCAATGTCCTTGACGAGATCAGTCTATCCTGTAAGAAAATACTATACATACATGCTCCTGCAGAGCTGTGGAGCACTTTTTGGACAAGGAAAAAAAAAAAAAGCAGCACTGGGATTTACCAAACAGGCACGTGGCACTTGCATGTAATAAAGCAAATATTTACATTAAGCACAATACAGCAATTTATTTAGATGCTTAAATGAAGAATACAAAGGGAAATAAAGATCACAAAATTATACATACTACAACAGTGTGTCATATATTAGATGGTATAAATGAATACAACACCTTGTTGGTGTTAACTAAAGATAAAACTAAATATCCAAAACACAGCACTTTTGTTTCAGTGTGCTGCTTCAACACAATACACTTTTATACAGATCTAAAAGGTGTCAAAATTAGTAGCTGCAAACTTGTTTCTTGCATGTGATTTTTCTTTTTTAGCTTAAAAGATTTCAGAAAATGGCTCTGAAATACGTTTATCATCAGTTGTAATGTCAAGGATATTCAGAACAAGAAAATTCTATAATACAATAGAGCCCAGATATATTTTATGTTGCTGGCCTCTGTTTTGAGATTGTACAAGGTTATGTGCAAAAACTAAGTTTGTCAAAATTCATACTATAGCAGTTTCAAGCTTTTGCTAGGTAAACTAGATACAGCATTTATTACACAGCAGGGCAACACTAAAAAAGAGAAACAAATCTATGATGGGTACACAAGAACAATTTCATAAGCTTCACTTGAATAGGTCTAAAAGACTGTACAAATATACATTTCAACTATTCAGAATGATACATGAAAAAAATCAATTTCCCCATAGTCTACTATACACGTTGAACTGGTAGTTTGTATGTTGGCCCTACACTACCATGTGAAAAAGGGTAATGTTTAAAAAGACATACAACTGAACATGTACAAGAGTGAAATAAATGTTGAAAATGCAGATAAAACAAACCTCTGCTTTTCTCTGTGTGCATTCTGGAGCCACCAGCTTATCTGTTTTCACATTAAGTTACTGTGCTCGTCCCAGCAGGTATTCTCAAGCAAGATTAGCCAACAGCATCCTTACGTAACCACTGGAGTAACAGCGGCCTCAAACACCACTCACCATGACCTAGCACTTGAAAGGCAGTACCAGTTAGAATTTAAGCTTAGCAGTCATACTGAAATGAAAGTGTTTAGACAGTTGTAGAGCAGATATTACTGACACTTCTGCTTCAAGCAGCTTATGCTTGCTGGCTGCTCAGCTCCACACCGGTTAAGCTGCTGTGAATTGGTTCTGCTACCCCGTCAGTCACACTGTCAAACTGCTCTCCGTCCTCACTGTCAATTGTGCTATTCTGCCATTCCATCTGCTGATTTGACAAGCTCTCCTCAATCTCTGATGCATTTTTCCATTGCGACTGGTCCTTAGACCAAAACTCTTCTACTTTTCCATAGGAACGATTCTTCCACTTTGACTGTTCTTCATCACTTTCAGATCCACCCCCTTTTGTCTCAACAGTCGGTTTACTGCTACCAGCATCTTCGCTTTGGGAGGATTCATCTGTCCACACTTCTGGCTTTACTTCTGATGTATTATCTTCAAAATCCGAAACCTGCTGAGAACCAGGCCCACTTTCAGACTGTGAAGCTCCATCTTTCCATTCAACAGCATCATCTTGCTCATCCTGATCACCGTCGCTATCTGAAACATCACCCACCAGTTTTGTTGGCTCTTCAGCAGAAATCTCTTCGTATTTAGAGCTTTCCTCTTGTTTTTGATCCGACTTCTCTGGAGACTGTAATGTATTTTCTTCAATTATTTCCTTGGATATGCTGTCGTCTGGGTTCTCCACTGTGCTATCGGAAGAGGCTTTCCCACCCATGTCAGAAATAGGCGGACCGAACGGACTGCCGCTTTCATTGTATTCCTCTTCTATGTTCTCATAGCTGTCAGAGGAACTTTCATTGTCTTTTTCTATGTTTATTTTTTTGTCAACAGTCTTACTAACATTGACTCTGGAATTCTTTTCATCGTGGTTTTCAAACAGCCATTCAGCATCAAAATCCATTTCATGTTTAACTTTGTTTAGTTCCTTCATGTTGAAACCAAGCAACACACCGGGTTTATACTTTTCACAATCTCTAACACATTTCTTCCTTTTGTTGCTAAAGTGAGACGCGATATCAGACTTCCAGAGCCACAAACTGGCAGCCAGCTTTTCAATCTCTCTCCTAGTGGGATATGGTTGCTTATTAAAATACTTCGTGAGAAACGTTTTCCTGGCCTCGTAGGAATCATCTTCATGACCCTTGGGGTCCAATGCTAGGACTACAGGTTCTTCAGGCTTCTCCTCAAAGGCAGAGGGGGAGTCATCGTCATCCATTTTCCTCCTCTTCATTAGCGAGAATTCCATGTGTTCGTAAGTACGTTTTACAGGTGCTACAGCTGGAGACTGGCTTAGCCGAGATGACGAAGTACCTTTGTCCTGGCCGTTCTGAGTCTTCCCAACACCTCTGCAGTGAACAAGGTGCAGCGTTATGGTTGAGGCAGTCATGTTACTGGTATATACACCAAGGCAATGAATGCATTTGTAGGTTAGCTTTTTCTCAACTGGATGAACTGTCTGAATGACTTGATGCCTCTCTCGTAAATGATGTGCAAGTGCATCAGAGATGGGTCCTTTTAGGATTGAAAAGCACAGAGGACAGAGAGTTTTCCCTACGTCCTTTTTGTAGGGAACTGCTGCTTGTGGAGAACTTTTTACAGGTACATCAGACTTCTCCTGGATTTTCGGCTGTGGTTTGGGAGGAACAGGGGGAGTATTCTGAGCATGGTAAGCTACAGATTCAGCAGGAGCATCTCTCAAGTTGTAGGTGGTTACAAGTAGATGTATGTTCGTGTGACTGCCCTGCTGCAGCGTCAAATCAAATGTTAGAGTGGAATCAGTCTTAGGTCCCATTTCTTCATCAACGTGAACCATTCGCATATGAGCAGCCATCTTTTCAACATCATTGAAGGTCGAACGGCAATACGGACAAGACAGACCATGTATTAGCATATGATTAAGCAATGTATCAGTGGGTAAATAGCGATTACAGTATAGACATTTGCTAGTGAAATTGTGTATTTTCATTATATAGTTAGCTACTGCAGGCACCTTTTCAGCCTTGTGCTCCTTTTCAAAGTGGACACTATACACATTTTCAGGAAACAGCTCATTACAGATTGTACAGATTTTCCACTTTTGTGTGGATGATGTATTGACAGAAGAAGGACCTGTAGCAGCTACGGGAGATTTTGAGCCAGACTGACCTAATACTCTTGAAGCTGCCTGTGACTGAGATAACGATGTTTGTTTCAACTGAGCTGATGAAAGAGAGGATGAATTGGCAGACTGAAGAGAGTATCTTGCTGAGGCCTGTGATCTCTGTTCCCCTCCGAGAGTGTAAGGCCTTCCATTGCCACTTGAAAACTGTTTCATTGATTGCGACTGTTGTGAAAGAGAAACGGGTGCATTACCACTTAAGTTTAGCCTCCCCCCTGGCTGACCAACGTAACTTGGTGGTACTGATTTGACTCCGTAATTGTTCTGCTGTAGGTGAACGTTTGACATCATATTCACTCCTGCGGAATTTAACGTAGGCTTTGGTATAGTGAGTCTGTTCATCATCTGTTGGGATGAAAGAGATCGAACGCTTCCAGGGGAAAGGGGACCCATCCTCTGAGGGAGTCCCATCGGCTTTTTATCCTGTGGTTTTGGAGCTATTAGCATCAAAGGTTTCGATCTTGGAACCACTACATTAGTGTGACCTATCATTGCAGTTACCTGATATCCTATACGTTCGTGGTCTTCGATAACATGCTGTACTAAAGCTTCGTATGATTTCGGCATAAAAAGGCATCGTTTGCAGTGAATACTACCCTCCTCCCGGGTACTGGAACTTAATGGAACTGCACCATTGAGCGACTTTTCACCTCCCTTTGCTACGTAAGGAGCAGCTACGTGCTGAAAATGTTCCCTGTAAATGTGCTTTCTAACTATTTCATACAGAGGATCTCGGTAAGTGCACTTCTTACAGTAATAAACAGCTTGTTCTACACTGTCAGCCTGCTTAGGTTTAAGGCTATCATGTTTGTTTTTATCTTTAAAAGTGCTGATGCCTCCACTCGGTGTATTGGCATTTGGAGCATGAAATATTTTAATGTGCGTTTCCAAAGTCTTTTTGTCCGCATTGAAAGTACAGTAAGGACAATTAAGGAGAATCCGATTTTCAAAGTCTTCACTATGAACATTCCGGAAGTGGCTTTTGTATGCTGAAAAGAACTTCGAGGAAAATGGACATGCACTGCAGCAAAAGGGCTTTGTCCGATAGTCCTTAAAACAAACAACAAAGCAGAAACTGAATATGGAAAAGCAGTTTTTAGAAATGGAATTTCTGTGAATTTCTCTAAACAGCTATAGTCTCACAGCCTACTGCAACCACCTCAAACATTTAGATGTGTTCCCTGCAATTTTGGGCCTACAGATGAGGCCAAGTTCATATCATCTGAACATACAGGAGGTGCTAAGTGCCAGTTTAAAAGTTCCCCAAGAGTTTAACCATAAACTCAGCATGCAAGGCTAGATCATAAACATCTTTCTCCTCCAGTCAACAGAAGCTGCATTCCCTGCAGCCGAGCATGAACAAGTTCACCATGATCTCATTTTTTTTGGGGGGGAAAAGGAAAGCATGATTGAGACAGTATCAAGAAGACCCATCAAAATCTGCCTAACATTCATAGATGTAAGACAGATAGAAAACATCAGCTAGTTCAGTACCTTAAGCTATTACAAACTGTAAGATGGAAAACACTCTTCAAAACTTATTTTTGGTGTACAAATAGAGTTAAGCTAAGTTACATACTAAGGCCACACAAGCCCTTAAAGCAACCCTACCTTTTCCTTCTGATCAAAGCACAATCCTGAACTCTAAAACAATCTTGGATGGGGGAAAGGAAAAAAAAGGAATATTTGAAAGTTCCATACTTGCCTACTTTCCCTGCTCCCTCAATCTTTGTTATATTTAACACGTTGCTGATGCAGTTCTTGTCATCTGTTGTAACAGGAACTAAAACTGCACTGGCCTCAGAGATAGCCACAAGCAATCTGACATTTCAGATGAGTTAAGATATGAAATTCACATGGTTACAAACATTCGTCATGTGTGTCAAACATGTTACACACAGATGATTTAAAGTAGCTAGAGCTGTAGGCTTCCTTTGTATAAGTAGGAATATATGCTTCTGTCCACCTTCTGAAGCCTCACATCTGGTAGGCTGGAGACGAGATACAAAAACTAAAACACTGTCTCCTTTTATATTAAGGTTCTTATTCTGGAATTAAGTAGAAAAAAGCACAACATCAGTGTATTTTATGGAACACAGTAATAAAGGGCTATTTTTAGACCAACACCACCACTAGAAATCCATCATAATATGGTTTCCCATTTCCTGTAACAAACAATACCCGGTCTTGCAGATGCTGAAGAAAGGGCTTATTTTATAGAGAGATTTCTCACCTTCTCACTGTTCTGTAAATGCTGGCATTACTCTATGTTGCACCATTGGTGGAGGCTATTGCAATCCATACCTTAATACACTATGCGTTAAACCAGGAAAATCAAATAAATAACTGTAATAGTATCATTCCCTCCTACTTCCAGCTCAATTCAGATCTTCTTTATTACTGACTCAAGCATCTAAAAAGTAAGACCTGTGGTGTCATTTCATTCACTGTGTAGAACTGCGTATGTCTAAACCAAACCTCAGTCAGATTATGAGAATCCTCGACAATAGTGGAGAGAGAGAGGCTGTTAGATAGGTTCATTTAAAGTTTTTCTGAAATGATGAAAACAGATTTAAAAGGTAACAAAATTAACACAAAATACAAAATTGCTGATCTTTTGACTGGAAGTAAGGTGAATTTGTACTAAGCTTGAACATAGATGACCTATTAGCATCCAGTTGTCAAAGGGTAAGATTTCTTCACCAATCATTTCTTCAATATTTGGCTATCAATACATACTAAAATAAAGACTGAGATCATTGCTTCTAAAAAAAAATAAGAAAAAAAAAAAAAGGGTTTTGCTGTCCCTTAAAGTGAAGGCAACTGACCAATGGGTAAAACCACAGGAAAAGCTCTTGGCATAATTGCAAAATGCCCTTTAATATGAACCATCTTCAGAACTCGATTTGTCAACATAAACCATTACCAACCTGATTTTTTGTAAGCGATGGGTCCCACAATCCTACATCTTCCCATGTAGTGTTTTTCAAATAAAAGTCATTAGGTTCAAACTGCTTAAAATCCTGGAGAAGGGGAAGATGGGAAGAGAGCACAGATAATCAAAACCCAAGACCAACTGCTCCCTTAAGCAACTCTTGTAAGCATCCATGCAGTCCTCTCTCAAGTGCTGCTGGCAAATAGTAGAGAACATTAATTCAAAGAGATCTGTATATTTAAATGCACTATTTGGAGGTAAATAGTTGTAAATAGTCTCAATAATATAAAACACATGAAGAACTTTTTTTTTCCCCTTACACATTCTCCTAATTAGCCCAAGGCTGTCATTACCTACCCAGCCTATTTTCAAAAGCAGTCACTGAGATACTAATAGCTGGCTAATGCTATGCGTTTAAGATCATATAGGTCCTGTAACACAAACTTTGTGATTTTTTTTGTTGGCTTTGTTGTTTAAATGTATTTCACACAGGAATTCAGATAAAAGTTTGACTACATGTATGATGTTTTAGTAGCCCAATTCCTGTGTAAGGAAAAAAAAATCTAATTAAATACATTGCATCTTTGGCATATAAAAGCCAGCAGCATGTAAGGATTTAAAAATATCATTTCCACTGCAATTAATGCTTAAAAGTAACGCTGTCCCTATTCACAATTATACCCTTAAAAACCGTATTTGCTCCACCAAAATTTCCCAAATAGGAAGGTCAGGTATTTCTCTCAAAAGATCTCACCTGAATGCTCTTTAAAGAGATACTAATAGAAAGGACAAGCAAACAAGTCGCAGTTCGTTGGGTACTCTAAACAACTGTATGAATTGACCCTACTCTGAAGGTCATGCTCAGGAGAAAGCTGCCTTTTTGAAAGAACAAAGTTTGTGCAGCAGAGTAGCACAAATACCTTTCCCTTCTAGCAACTTACACACGTACACAAGTGATTCTCTGAATTGATGACCTACGGTTCAGCACCAACAAGCGTTCCTTTAAAATCTCCGAACCATCTTCTGTCCAACAAGAACATCCTCTACCACACCTTTATTCCTACGTGTTCAGTTAGTAAATATTATTTTTAGGAATCCAAGAGAAACAAAGGACTACCTATCTATAAGATATAGCAGGTCAATGATATAGAGCCTGAATTTTATCTTGTCTCTGCTAAACTTTTTAAGTTTACAAGTACATTTTAGCTTAAGTTACTAATTAAATCTCACTTTGTACAGGTTTTAAAAAGGTAGTACAGAGGCAGCAATGCCTGACCAAGAAGGCTCAAAAGGAATCCTAGAACTGTTCTCAGAAGCTGATGAAAAGGATTAAGGTATGGCAATCTGATACAGGGGATTCTACAAAGACCCTTCAAAATTTACAGTAAAAAAATAACATTTCATGAAACAGGCCCAAAACCAAAAGTCACAGCAAGACCTCACAGTCCTACTGATGTTTGAGCATTCTATCTCTAAAGCACTCGGGAGGGAGGTATCATACTTACTTCTATATGTTCTTTACAGTATTCCAAACCAATGTCACTAAGTATTTTTTTCACAGTTTTCCGGGCCTTTCTTAAACTGCCAAGGTTGTTGACAGGAAGTTGGAACATAGTTTCTATTGAAAAAGAAAGTAAGAGAAAAGGTTTAAGTCAAATGTGTTCTGTTTGATGACAAGTAGCACTTTTAATTATTTTCTCTCTCATTTTACCCATAATTCAGTATCAGAGCTGTACCGTTAACTAAGGAAACTACCGCACTTTGTCTGCTTTGTTCTTCAATGAGGCTGACCATAAAGCTAGATACTGACAAACTTAAGAAAACATGTAAAAAAACAAAACAAAAAACAGATGTAACAACTATTACAGGAGTAATCAGCTGCATCTGGAAATAACTTTCTATAAAGTGTTTGTGTCTAGATGAAATCTACCTCCTATGCTGAGGCACTTAAACCACAATTTATCTTTTAGGCATGTACCTTCTAAATGATTTGAAATCTGCTAAGTTGAGCTTTAAGATTAGTGTCAGCCTTGTAATGAAGGTAGGAGTATCTCTTCAGTGAGCACGATGCTTCTTGCATTCAACTGCAGTCACCCATGAATTCTTAGTACTCTACACTGGCCTATGAAGTAAGTCAGAGCTTTCCTAGGTTTTTGTTTTAGGAATCCATGAATACCACAACAACACATTCTGTGAACAAACTTAGTTGGGAAAACCTTTAGAATGCTAAAGCAGGTCTGTTACTTAAGAATGCCGTGAACTGAGTAAAGTTGGAGTAGGCAAAAATATAACAGTTTCTTCCATTTCCTGTATTTATAGCTTTAAATGTCTGAATGGCTGGTTGACAAGCTGTTCATTGTACATTACTCTTAATAAAATGGGACCTGAAAGCTTGGTTAGAGCCCTTCAGAGATAGAAGTCATTGGAAAAAAAAAACAAAAAAAAAAACAAGGTGGCTTAGCACTGTTCAGAATATAGCCAGGTATTTTCAGCCCACGGGACAACCCTCCCTTCTAGTTCTCCTTATACAGGTAGCTAATTCCAGTTAAACTGCTGTTACTGTCTGTTATTGCCCGAGGCTGTCCAACTAAAAGAAAGTCTACATTTTTAAGTGAGGTGGATTCCCAGATCCAACCTTCAGCACTAAGATTTCTTCCCAGTGCTAACAACCAGCCCTATTTCGCACCTGTGGGAGTTCTCAGTCTGCATGTTGCCACCCTCACAGTGAGCACTGTACCTGTACAGTTCTGGAAGGTGGGAAGGGGGGCGAGGTGTGGAGCCAGCAATAAAGAGGGAAGCAGGGTTTTCCTCAAAAAAAGGGAGGAAGCTTCTTAAACAGCAAGGAAGTGTCAGAGTTACCTCGTTCACTGGGCTTCAATGCTCCAATGCCTGTTGCATAAAGAACGTCACCCCAGAGGACAAAGCTGCGTTTTTGATCATTAATATTTCTGTGAGCCAGTTCACATGTTGGTTTGATGGAACAACAAATTGATTCTTACCAACTAAATAATCCACTATGTAGGCCAAAGACTACCTACGTGAACTAAAAATGGGCTTTTTGGATAGAAGCTTGAAAGGTGTTTTTTTTTTTTTTTTTTTTTTTTTTAACTCTTTCAAGCAGAAACCTAGAATTCAGAATTAGTAGAAATTTATAACCATTGAACATTTTAGTTAGAAAAAAAAATCTCCCATTTTGCCATGAGGTGAAGGGCAATCTCTAAGTTACAAGGAACTTGCTAACAAATTTTCTCAGAGTACCAAGGATATGGGTTGTGACTGCAATAACCAAGTGTCCGATCAGACAGAACTCTTCAGCATGCACTGTCACACAAAGTCCTCCAAGTATGTAATTGAAATAAAAACACCATGGGGCAGAAAACAAATATTTCAATGTTCTGTATGAACTTCCTCCTAGTGAGATTTGTGAAAAGAATTCAGTATAGCCATAGCTTGTTTTGTTGACCTCAGCAACTCTAAATGCAAATACACCGATTCCTGTGACTGCGAAGGTGTTTCAGCTAGCACTCCTCTCTAGTCTCAATTAAAAAGACTAGAATTAGAAAAAAATAGATTCATGTTCATATGAAAAGTAGCTGCTTTCTGCATGCTATCTGCCACCTTTCATTTGAGGGAAACTCAAACCTCTTCACAAATACGAAGTATTAGCATTCAGGTGAAACACTTTGTAGGTAGAGTCACTCACAAGTCCAATAATTCATTTACCAACCTTACAGAACTACGGAGAGCACAACTACAGGTACCCTTGGCATCTCCAAAAAGAGATTAAATGGGTCACGGCAGTAAACTACACGCTGCTCCCAGTTACTGCCTCTAAAGACACTGTACAGAAAATCACGAACTGGTGTTTTTTATGCTGTATCCATTCTCAGCTGTACTCCTTTATAATCAAGTATCTCATATGCAATTATAAAAATACCAAGGCCTCAGACATTCTCCTACAAGGGTGAATAATGTGATCATTTGAATAATTAGACTGATTCCTGTCATCCTTTCAGAACGCTACTCACTCCTGGCTAGGGAGTTTTTTAATTCTCATAAGGGACTAGGAAATGAGGCTTGAATCTGAGTTTCCAACTGCTTGTTATTTTGAAAGCTGACTCAGGCAAACCAGTTATTTTATCCAAATCTGCATTCAAGCTCATGGCTCCGTTACCAGATTTTCTGAGCAAATTCTGAATGTCTCTTTCCTCTTTGTTCTCTCTCATTAAGAGCCATTTTTACAGGCACAAACTGAAGCCTTTTTTCTTTTTTAAAAAAAGAAAATCACTTGGCATACATAAAATTTTCTACCTCTGTACTGTGTATTAGGCTTTGACAAATAATTACAGAACATGCAAAGTCCTGTTCTACTTTTCTACCCATCCTTGCCCATGCTGTGGTATCAGTTTTACTGCGTAAGCACCTCCGGGCAGAGGCTATATCCTCTTATTGGTACTACGCTTAGCTTGTTTTTGGATGATGTAAAATGAAAATCATACCGTTTATGACAAAGAATAAATGCATAGATAGTGAAAAAGCATTTGAGACTAGCAATGGATATTCACCTTACAAACAGAAATCTGTAATACTTGCAACTCCAACCTGCAGTTTCTTTTCTTAGGCCAGTCACTACGAAATTCCTCCCAGTACTAAGCCCACGTCTTCCATGTCTTAAGAAGAAATCTGACTTTTGTGATACGACAGCGACATTAATAGCAAGCCAAGAATAACACGTATTAACAAGGTATGGCTAGGCATGCCATTATGACACCAAGGTATCTGAAAAGACAGATTGGATGTATTATCCCCAAACACAGATCCCTCCCTTCAAGGAAAGAAAATGGTATTTAATACTCTATTCACTTTCCTCCCAGAACAGAATTGGGAAACGTGGCTCTGAACATTAAATTACAATAAAGTTAGCACAGGTTCGCTTCCAAAGCACAGCATAACCATTTATTATTTTTTAAACTCAATAACATCCATTTATTAAAAGCTCTTCTTGCTGCAGTTCACAGAGCAAGAGTGAGAAACTGTGAATGTAGCCAAGAAATTAATCATGGCTCCATTAATTTTTCTCTAAAGGCAACCCAATCTGCATTGCTCTGACTGTTCTGTTTCAGTATGCTTTCAGTGGCTTCTTTGTAAATACCAGAATGCCAAACTTTTTCATCAAAGAAATATATGAAACAGCATAGTCAGGTACAGTCAGGACTTGAATGAACATTTCCAAAATCTGCTCATTTTGCTCATGGACTTTTTTTTTTTTTAACTTCAGTCAAAGCAAGAGTCATTCTTTAGGCAATAAAAACTTTTAAATTTGAAATTCAGCTACAATTCTCAAAATAATGTTGATTAAGCAGCAGCCTCTTATTTCAATAGAGAGTGCCACTAACAACTCTTTCCCCCCAAACAAACAACTGTTTTCTCCTAATTACTGTGCCCAGTACACCTGGACATGTCAAACATACCATGAGATATGTAAACCCCAGTGATAAAGAAAGCAAATTCTTTAGGACTGCCTAGAAACAATCTTGATTATATCTGCACTATCTTCTTGCCTCTGCCTTCCGTCTGCCTCACAGCCAAGTCTTAAAGACAAGAAATTATTGAAATCTTTCTATCACATCATAATACAGGATATAATTAGATCTTCACATCTGAAAACTAAAGAACAACCTTACTTTGCAGATCCTGCCTGATAGCTGAATACACCTCACCTAATAACAAAAGAAGCAACCTCATCCCTAAGTTAATATAGTTCATGTAATTTAGGAAGTTTCTTGACCATTTAATAATTAGTGGAGAGCCAGGTACAGCCTGATATCATTATGCTTTGTGACTACAAGAAGAGCTTTTAGCATCTCCATTCATTTCTCTCCAAACCAGTACCTCAAGCTGTAGCTGCAATACACACAGCACACTACTGGCATACCCCTGAATGCAGAACAGTCGGGATTAAGTCTCCCAAATCATTGTTCAGGCATGAATGCTATTCTTGAAAAAAGGTATCTTACACCTGACCAAAAGTTGATATTGAAGACAGGACACCTGGAACACATCCGCTTTGCTGTCACGACGTCTTACTGCTCCGAAGCTCAGATCCAAAGAATGATTTAACACAAAGCAGCAGTGGGTGCTTTAACTGGCACTGGAGCTATTGCACTACATCCGCCGTGCTCAACAGGGAAGGATGCCCATAATAAAGATTCACACGTCCTCACAACTGATCCTCCTGTAAAATAACTGACTTCAGTGCTGTTTCTCTGTTTTTCTACTGGAATGCCAAAGGAGAGCAGTCTTCAACACCCTGCACTTCAGGGAAGACAAATAAAGGCACAAGCCTTTCCAAGGGGCACAAGAAGCTCAAGCTTTACACATCTACCAGTTACCAGTTCCTCATGATTAAAGAGGCACTGCTTACCTCTTACTACAGATTCAATCTTCAGAGAGCTCAAAGTAGCTTTCAAAGGAAGCTCAGTAGCATTTTAAATGAAGGAGGAATTAATTTATCCTGAGCTGACATCGCTCATCCAGCAGTCATTCCAGCACAGCATTCCTGTTAGCAGGGCACCCTGTATTTCCCTGTATTCTACTTTGTGGTTACTAAGGCGTAACTAATTTTTATTATATTCCTGCCTGGTTCTACTCTACCCTATTCATTCCTGCACACAAAGTCCTAGATACATATTTACTACATTACAAAATTTGTAAGGGAACGTGCATCTGTACACACCTTCACAGAAAAATAAGCCAAGATGATCCCATGTATGTTCAGCAAATGTGATTCTACAGAGTCACCTGAGTATTTATGATCATGTAGAAACACGAATAATGGGATCTGCCTCTAAGTCAAGCAGTTATTTCCAAGTTCATGATCCAACAGACATAAGAATTCAGTTTGTGTCTGCCCTTTAGTGTCCTATTTCTAGACATGGGCAAATAAATACAAATACATTGGGAAACCCTTGTTCGTAAGCTGAGTAACACAAGACCAACAACCTCCCTGCTGAGGTATCCTCAGGTACCTAATAAAATGGATTACTAACCTAGTTATAAGAAATTCTAAAAAATGGCTGATTTAATAAGGTATCGCTCATCTCTAGTGCATTTATTCTCCAAAGGTCTGACTATTCCAGACACAAAATAACTGTAAAATAAGCAAAAGAGCTGCATAAGAAGCGTCTGGAACTCTCTTTTGCTCTGTATTTATGCAGTACCTAGCATAAGGGTCTAATCCATAGCCAGGTATTATTCCCAGAGTAATTTAGTGGCCAAATATAAGGAAAGGTGAGCTATGAAAGAACAAAATATCATTACTAAACTAGAAACTCTGTACTTCAGCTTCCATTTCACAGTCACAGTTTCGAGATACAAAGGCAGAGTTTAGACCAACTTCATGCAGTGCTATCCACTGCTCTGGACACCAGCCACTACTCAAAGAATGAACAAATACTAAGACAAGCGTTGTAACTAGTGCATACACGTTGAGAAAGGTCTGAATTAAGTACTCTTAAGTCTTCATCCAAAAATCTGAAGGGGTGGGGAAAGCTCTGCGGAAAAAACAAGGAATATTTGCAAGGTAAGCAGAGGAACAGCAGGTAAGTGGCTTCAGAGAACCTGAGAAGCGTACACGATATTGTGCTTTGAAGAACTGAAGCACTGTTTTGACTTTTAATAGCCTCCGGAGTCCCAGGAAGGAAGAACTTTATCTCAAGTGCTCTTCTGACATGTGCATCTTATAACCTCAAAATTAGGGCATAAAACGACTACAAAGACTTCTGAAGTTTGGTAGGTCTATAGCAACCAGCAGCTCAGTCTACTCAGTCGAATCATATCCTGAAGTGGGAAGGAGCCAAAACATAATACAGGCCGATGGATTTAAATAATAATCATAAGCACATTTTAGGAAGCAACCAGAACTGCAGGCCTAAAGAGGCAACAACATTTTACGTTGTTCATTTAAAATCAAGTGCTTCAAAGAACACAGGTTCATAGCTATAAAAGAAAATGGACCTCACTGCCAGGTTAGCATTGCTTCAAGCAAAGGGATTTCTCTCTACTTGGTTTTCTGAGCTTGTTAGCCATAGGTGGTGAAAGAAAATAACACTGGGGAAAAAATTGCTTATCGTCTTGAAATACTCTCAGGAGCACCAGTGAGAGCTATGTTCAGGAAAAAACATAATTCAAGTGAACAGGAGGGACAGACCCATTACTAGAGAAAATTTCTGCTGAGCTTAGGAACTTAACATTGCAAATACTCAAGGTACAGCAGAACAGGACTTGTTACGACATGACAGAAAAAGACGGAATGAAAACGAGGTCTAGCACAAATTAACTAGAGCATAGTCACAGAAGTTTCAACCAATGCTAAACTCTTCAGTGCATCTCTTTTTTAACAGATTTTAGTATTTAGACAGACTCAAAGTAACTTGCAGCTGCAAATTATTTCTTCACCAACTTGCTACCCTTCCTAGCTCTTCAAATTCCATATGGAAACAATTGTAGCTACTCTTCTACAAACATCCCTAATGTGAAGTCTGACACATCCTCCTGTTATGCTACTGAGTGACTTTTAAACTACTTTCTGTTTAATAAAAAATAAACTATTCTCACAGTATCAGCTTCAAGCACTTCAAGTTAACAGAGCTGTGCAGTTCAGCCCTTTAACTCATCAGTTACCAGGGGACTGGAACCACCTAGAAGACTAAGTCAAAAGAGGAGTTAAAAAAGAGAAAAAAAGAAAATTAGATTACTGAGCAGTTATGTGGAAAATTAATGTAACATGCAATATGCATGCCTGTTTTAGAATTCTATGCTGTAAGAACTAGTTAACATTTTCCTATACTACCTCATTTTTTTAGTGCAGTCATCCCTAATGAGGAAGCACAGAACGTAGACACAACACACTGCATTCACAACTTGAGAACTGGGACCCTACAGCAAGGTATGGACCCAGGAGAGAGAAAGGGTAAGGAACACAGCAAGAGAAAACAACAAGACAAAAATCACAAATCAGCCAAATCATCAGAGGTGATAAGAAGGAAAACAAGGAAAAGCTTCCACCTGTCTTTGGACCCAAAAAGCTGTTTCTCTTTTGGTGCAACTAAAAACTTATGGCTCCAGTGGGTCTTTTGAATTTTGGACCTGAACAGAAGGGCCACCCTGCATCCTACCACCCGTGATACTATCAGGTAACAGCTGATAAGACTGTTTCAATTCTGCCAGCTTTATCTAGAACAATACGTAGGATCTTCTGGTACACAACTTCAGGAAAACCACAAGGTAACACTGCTGTTCTGATTCTGGAGAAAGCGCATCAGTTTCAGATCAAGACAGACCTTTTCTCTGAACTACAGTCTTCAACAAGTAGTCCAAATCTGCCTTTTTTTTTCCTTCTTCATTTTTGGACATTATTCAAAGTGCTTAATGTATTTGATTGAGGTTTGCTACAGTTGTAACAAACAATCAAGTATAGTAAGTGACTGATGTCACAGTCCTATTAGTAAAATTGTGTTTTTCATACAGAAATAGTTCTAAAACCTCAAGAAGTAAAAATCTTTTACTGTAAAGGAACCAAGAGAGCATTAGTGGACTATTCTAGCATTTCTTCTTTTAATGCATCACTGCAAACACCGTTTCTTTACCATGACCCTGTCCAGTCGTACCATCACGGAAACCCTTCCGCAACCAGCAAGCGCAGAGTGTAGGTGACCCTAAACATTTAACTGAAAAAAGTGTTTTCATTCAACAAGGTTTGTAAAGAACACCGCTGTGAAGTGGCGACTAAAAAAAACAGTTATGGAATCTCTAAAAGGCTTACACAAAAACCAGTCTCTATTGCATTGTATTCTTATTTAGGCATCTGTACGCTAGGTATCCTAACGCTCTTTGCAACGGCCACTGATTGTTCTGAAGCAACTGTCCTCTGGGGGAACCAAGCCAGTGAAAGACAACATTTTTTAATACAAGTCAAGTACATGGTGTCAACATTGCTGGTGATACTAGAAGAACTGGAAAGCTACTATCTGCCTGTTCTGTTGATTTCCTCTGGGAATTCTGTGAACATAGTTCTACGTTTATCTAAGCTCACAGACCTCGGAACAGTTAGAACAAGTACTCAGTCAAGAAAAAGACGACAAAAATCAAACCTAGTGACTACTGAGTGAAAATTAGAAACGAGAGAAAGAAGTTACAGAATAAAACAATGCTACTTAAAGCAAATTATTTTTTCTTGACCTAGATTTATCAGTTTGTAACGATACTCAGTTTTTCCCAGGCCTACAATGAAAAAAACCTGCAGGAACATAGGGGTAGGAAGCTGGTAACTGTGCATTTTTCCTCACAATGAAGTTACTCATTGTAAGAGACATCTATCCCTTGCCCTTCCCCTCACAAAGGCTTATTTTGTGGCTTGAAAGGATCAGCACTGGAAAAGAACAAAACCCAAACTTATGCATATTCAGTATGTTGACCATTTTGGCTTTGTTGAATAACAAAATTAGAAGTACACAGTCACGGAGCAATTAGTAGCCTTACTAATGAATGACACAACCCTTCACTTTATTATTGTGGCTTCCAGGTTGCTCATCATATGTTAAAATCCAGAAGATGCAGCCAACTGAATGAGTGCCTGATCTTCAGGTAGCTAAATCTTTACTACTGCTTACAAGAGGCACTATTTCACCAGAGATTGTGACTGCCCCAGTGTTTATTGTGAACAGCTGCAGGCAAAGTAGTCTTCGAAGAAGGGCTCCAACATCTCCAGCTGTAAAATGGGAGCAAGCTACCATCATGTTTGCAAAGGGACCATCTTTTTTGCTCCAAGGGCTCTAATTTCTGAATTGGTTTGCATTTCTAGCACATGAGTCTGAGCACTCCGAAGAGCTAAACTACCACGCAGCATAAATGCACTGCCAGTTCGTAAACCAAAAATAAATGTTTTGGGGCTACTACAAAAAACATTTTGTAACTCCAGATAGAGTCCTATATAAAAATTAATAAAAGTGCAATTTTTAAAAAGGGACCTACCTACTGTAAACACCTACTGTTTGTCAGTTTTACAGATTTGATGCCAAGGTCTTGATACTAGCACCTTAGAACTCATAACAGAAATGTGCATCTTGAACGCACTGCTCCTTAAAAGCATTCTGTGAAATTTACACTTCATACAACTTTTCTAATAATTTACCTCAAAAAAAAAAAAAAAGGTGTGCAATGTGCAATGACAACTATCTCTTGTGGGCACATTATTAAAATAAATAAAATAAAACATCAGTTCTACCTTCTCCTACGTGCACGTTTGGTTGACCCTTCCTTTCCTAACACTGTCATTTATTCATATTACGAAGACTGAGAAAACCTGAACTTTTTGGTGATCTGAAACACAGTATTACCAACTGCACTGCTGGAGAAAGTGTTAGGTGTGAGCATGCGTGCAAAACAGACAATTTCAAAAGCAATGCATAAACAGTCTGTTCTATCCCACTAACTTTGAATTTGCATACATCTATACTCAGATCAATTTAATAATTAGCTCTACAAGAACTGTAATTCATAAAAGCAGATAAATTTGAAACTAAATGATGCTAATATTTTCACACATACTTATAAAGTGGAACAGTTCTTACTCCTTTTCCCTCTCCCCCTCATTATCCCTCTCCTGCTTCAAAAGGTCCGTCCTTTCGTCGTTCTTTTCCCCTCTCCTCCTCCTCGGCCTTCTTGGTCCTTACCTCGCTCATTTTCCCTCTTCTCATCTTCCCTGCGCCAATTCATAGCGTCCACATTCTTTCGTCGTTCTCTCTCATCCTGTCTCCAGCGCTTCTTGATATCTTTGTCCTTAACTTGCTCATTTTCTCTCCTCTTCTCATCATCCCTGTGCCATTTTATTGTTTCTGCATTTTTCTGCGGCTCCACGCTTCTTTTGAGATAGTCTTGTCGCCTCCTCCTCTTTTTTAACATATCCCTTTCCCTGGCACGAGCCTGCTTTTCTTTCTGGGAAAGAAAAGCTTTACGGGGCATCATGAGCTGCTGCTGTACCTGTAATAATATTGTATTCCATGGAATAACATACTATACATGCACTCAGTCAGGCACCAACAACTCATTTGGAGCTGAATACATACTTCAAATAATAAGCCAAGATAATTTACTGCTGCTTCTCTCTCCTTCATAACCCTCTGCTAGCTCCACATTAGACAATGCCGGGCAGGTTGCTACATTCAGCTCCAGGCACAACACCTAACTGGCACCTCAGCAGTCAGCGCGCATCCAATATTGAAAAGTCAAACCCTTAAAATCCTGGGCCTAAGCGGGAGGATTTCTTTCCCCTCCCCCTTACAACTCCTCCGCCAGAGGTTTTAGCAGCCCCTTGGGCACTGCAACATCCAATTAAAAGGAGAGGATGACAGGAGCGTTGTGAAGGAAGCACTAGTCCATGGTCAAACCTCAGTTTCCTCTCTTACTGGAGATCTACCTTTAACGAAGTTTAAAGGCGCTTACTTATCTTTTGAGACCTCCACCTCTATCAAATCTGTTTGGAAGTGCCCAACGTTATTCTTGGCTGGGAGGAGTGACAGGCCAGTAGGAGACAAGCCACAATCTGAAAAATTATATAAGCTTTGTTTCCTCGGGAAACCTGGCCAAAACATTTAACTGCAGTTAATGAAGTAACTAATAGTGACTAGTAATGAGTCAGTAAATCCTGACTCATCTACTCAAACTTTCTCCAAGTATGCTATCTCTTGCTATTCACAAGAACAGAGGAAAAAAGAATTTAACTATGGACTTGCAGTTTCTGCCAAAAGCATGCCTGGTGAGTTTTTGTTTTGTTTTAAGAGGTGTCAGGTAGGACCACCTTTTAACTAATGGTTTTACTTCTGGGCATTTCTCCTTAGTCATCCAACACATTCACATCTTTAAATTTACTGATGTTACGAGCTGCAATTTGGTATCATGGAAAACAAAACAGACCACAGAAAGAATTTATACTAGTACTAATACTCTTTAAAGACTCTTCCGTACACATTGAGCAACATTCAGAAGTATGCCGAACTGCAGTTGTGGCCCAGGTTTGTTTGGTTTGGTTTCTGAATTTGTTTAGAAGAGAGTTTTGCAGAGGTATCTAATCAAAATGAAAACTGCAGAAAGGACAAAGTTACTAGATTAGAATACTTAAGCAAAGCCTAAAACAAAATGAAACAAATGTACTTTGAAAATTTAGCTACCTTATGGAAAGCACTTGTTCCCAGCATGCAATACTCCATCTTTTTCCTACAGAAAAAGCAATGTTTCAAACCCTTATTCTAAAAACCTCCTCCTTTTCCCTGCGCAATATATCCCCCCACCCCACTTAAACCCACTCTTCCAGTCCATTGGCTTTGTTAGGTATGTAACGTGATCCCACGATTTTCATTCTCATAACTCAAACCCCAATTTCTTAGTAGCTACAATACTAAAAGGGAAGGGCTGCAGCAGAGTGAAACACAGCATAACCAGAAAATGCATGCAGTTTGGTAACAAGTCAGTGCATAAAATTCAGATTATGCTGAAGATTACTTCATTAAAAACTACAGGATACTTCTCTACTAGATAGCCTCTTTTTAAATATTTCTCAACGACAGTTACCGTTAAAATCAGAAAGCAATGAGAATCCAGGATCAACACCATCAGTGCAACCCAGACACTGTCAATCTTTGAAACAGGTTTAAATTTCTCTGTCGGCTGTGTGCCAGTACCACATTACTGTTGTTTGCTATGGCAAGCTTTTTTTTTTTTCCTCTATCTTAAATTCACAATTTTATCAGTAACCTGATTTTATTCCAATCATAATAACATCAGTAAATTTTAAATTAAGTCAGTTTCATGCAAATAATTTCCCCCCACCGCCCCCCAGACAAGTACTGTCATTTAAAATCTGTCATTAAAAAAACCTTTGGGACATCATTGTTGTATTTTCTCTCATTTGTTTTTTTTTCTTTGGCTTCATTTTTTCATTGTTGTTTTTCACTACAGCATTCCTCCCTCCCCTCCAATTGGCCATATTCCAGCCCACTTTGACAGACCAATTTATAGACAAATGATAGAAAATACCCCAGTAATAAAATACTTAAGCTTCTAAAATTTAACATTTAAATTGTGATTCAAATAAGAAATGTCAGATTCCAAGAAATAACTTAAAGGGACATCCAACTTAAATTATATTCTTGTCTTTTAACTTTCTTATCACAAAATGCCTTTTTTTTTCCACTCTTCTGGCAGTTCTCTTGTAGTCAAAATCAACTTTTACTTTTGCCTCTGTTGGTCTTAACAAACCAAAAGAGGGAGACATTTTAAAACCACAAACTAGCAGTGTCCAGCGAAGCTGCCAGAATGGTTAAGCCCTCAAGCCCACAATTTTTCTAGAGTTCAAGTTGGTGTTCCTTTAAGTTCAAAACATCCAAATGTCAGTAGCAAACAGAACTGTCCTTTCAACTATTTTTGGCACGTACTTCACCAAATCAAAATCTTAACTCTACCCAATCTATTCAGTACATATTATGAGGCATTTACCTCCAAAATTAATGGTGCTTGGGCGTCTCAGACTCATTGGACAAGTTTCATGCAAAAGCCTCCAAAAATAATTCTCCTTGCAGAACGCCCACCTCAGCGATTATATTACACCTACTGTGTGAGGCCAAAGCCCGGACTTAGAAGAAGCATCATATCCTGCTGTACAAAACAAAGCGTTAAAGACAAGAGATAAGAAATGTAGTAAGGGCAATCTCACATTTATAATGTACGTTTCATTGCAAAGGATTCCAAAACCACATATACGGTACCTTTACCGACACGGAGCTACTGTGGGGTGCAATCCAGCAAGGTCAAGAGTGCCGCAGAGAGTTTTAGCAGATTTGTGGTTTAAACACATTTCTCTATGTGATGTTACCCAAAGAATAATTGAATTCTTAGCACCAGAATAAGTCACCCAAGTCAGAAACCCAGCAGGATACCACGATGAACGCTCCTATTCACACTTCACATAACCTTTTGACTTAAGTGTCTCGGGCCTCCGTTCATACCGCACTGAGCTATTCGTACCGGCAGCACAGCAGCACCCTGTGGGCCAAGCACACTTCCTGAAGTACCAACACTTCCTCACACAGGTAATTTTTCCTAGAAGTTTCCTATACAAGTACAGCCCCACCTTAAATTACAAGACCGTGGGAGATCAAACAGGTGACATGGCCGCCAGCCACAACCCTAGGGAAACACACTCCTTTGGGAAGCAATCAGATTCAAGTTTCCAGTTCTGTGGCTGTTAGCAGGAGGATGTGAAGCGCGCCGTTCCGGGTAATGGCACGTAAACAATTATGTTGCTCCAGCAAGACTTGGTATCTCTTCAAAACACATCACCCATGGACAGAAATCCAGTTTTGAAAATATTGGGAACAGCAGACACAACAGTAGTACCATTAAAACTGGAACAAGCAAATGCAATGCTTACAAAAGCAACATTCGCGGAGTCATTTAGTTTACCACAGCAGTTTTCATCGTTTAAAACGGTTAATTTTTCTCTGTTCATCATTCAGACAGAACATCCACAGCTTACAGATATTTTTTTTAGCTAGTATGGCTTCCACAGAAGATACTAAAGTATTTTTACAAAATTAAAGAAGACAAAATTGTTAAGATACTTCACAGTGAGGCAGAACAGCACGCTGCATATGCTTTAACAAGACCGCTAGCCGTACCTCCAAATAGGTAAGAACGGTGGGTTCTTTTCTTTCATACCGGATTATTTCCCAGCTAGCAAGGAGAATTTTTATCCCTGTATCTCTGTCAAGTCCAAATTACCTCTCTCCCACTGCATCCTCACTGCAGAAAGAACACTTCTGGATGAGGACTGATCGGGACCGAGAGCAGATCAGTGTCAATTAGTGTGTCAGGCTGAAGGTACAAACACTGAGCAGAAGTACTCATCCCATTACGGGCCTCCCAGAGGCTCAGGATCATTTCCCTGTGTTGTGTCGCTGACCAGAATCACCAAGCTTCTGGCATTTTTTCTTTCTTTGTGTAATCCCAAATGCTTTTCAAATTATTATTATTTTAGCCCTTATTTTGATAGCATTTTAACTTGGAGAAGTTCTTGGTTTTCATGCTACAGTGCAACGCAGCGGCCTGCATCAGAGCTGCCAACAGCCGCGTGTTCCTGGGCGTAATGAAACAAGACTGTTAGTTTCTTGGTATTTTTCTTTTTATCTCCCTAGAATCATAGAACCTATTCCAACTGCATTTAAAATAAGATTTTTAATGATTTATCTGTTTAATTGCAGTTAGTAGCATGCTGTATAAAGCCAGCCATAAAACAGACTCACAAGGAAGGCTGTTGGTGCAACACTGAGCAAGATGTTTAAAAATGCAAGAAAAATATGCAAGGAAGTTAACCTATGGTTCCTGCAGCAACGGAAATGCAGCCTCCTCATGTATGCAGCTTCAACGATGCTACGTTGTACTATGGTGTATAATATTCTGTATTCACATTAGTACAAATCTTTGGCAAGAAGGCTGGGGCTCAGGACCTGAAAGTCCCAGGACAACTGAGCAAGGAAAAGTGATAGTCAGGAAGCAGAAAAGTATCACAGGGAAGAGTGAGCAAACCAAAAATACCAGGAGCAGAAACACCAGGGGGAAGTTGGGAGAACTAAAAACTAACAAAAATTTCCACGAGAAGGTAAGAGTTACAGCTAAATACCTCTCCTCTCTGCACTGACTGAATAAAGAGTCTACTCCTGACACAGCTATCTCTGGCTTACAATAAGCATTTCCACTTTCTTCTCTTTGGACTCTTCTCCTTATTTAAGCATTTCTGGCCTAGTTTTCAGAGGGGCTGTGCACCCACATCTCCTGTGAAGGTAATGAGATTTTTTTGAGCTCATTTTTCAAGTCTGCTATAATCCTAGGACAGAGGCTGTTTTGTAACAGCACGCGCTCTACTCTCCTGGCAACATTTTAAACACAGAGCACCTCCACAGAGTTATCAGCTCCACCATCTGCAACACCAGCCACTGCCCATGTAGCCTGATGGCTGCCAGCTCACTTCTAGCACCTCCACTCCAGCTGCACAGCTCCGTGCACAGTGCCACGTTAGACCCTTAGGCTAGCACAAGCCCCCAAGCCTTTTAACTTGTGTCTGTATCTAAAACAGGAGTAGGCGTATTAGAAAGATGTAAAGTAAACAGAAAACCCAATCAAATCTTCTGTAAAAATCTGGCATGGTGTTTTAAAACTACGGTCATTGGAACTGAAGGGAATTAGCAAGTGTATTTTGGTACCTGGTCAACGTATTGTAACACTTCTGCAGACCTCTGTGGATGAAACCCCCTGGCTGTCCTTCACAGTCAAACAGTCTATTTCTAAAAAGTTCCTTTGTCAATTAAAGACTTTAAGAAGATTTTGAAATCACTTCAGAGATTAAATCAGCGTGTCACAGAAAAAGGACTGTTCATACCACTTCTCTGCCCATCGGTAGGTTTTCTAAAATGTAGTACTAAAGCAAACAACAAAAAACAGAAAAAGCAGCCACGCTCCCATTCCTTTGGAGGACATTCTTTGGCTAATAACCTTAACGTGCTGTTTCTGTGATTCTATGTGAACTTCAGCAAGGGTTTATGAAACTGTTTCTCTCTGGTTTTTGGAGCTTATTGTCTATCTCCAGCTTGGTGACTCTGATGCTAACAACTCCAACTTCCCATCACAGAGGAAGAACTTCCATGGAAGACAGGCTGGTGAGAAGCCTCGGGAAGGCTGATCTTTCTTTCTTTCCATTCATTTTTTTTAAAGGTTAAAAAAATATCTTCTGCAGCCCAGCAGACAGGGATCTTCTAAGTCATTCACACACTTCTCATTCTTGCTTGATTTCTGGAATTTTCCACTGGTGCCAGAAGCTCCATCTGGTGGGTGTGTACACTAACTGCATAGCTAAAAGGAAATTAACTATTTCCTTATCAACCTATGCTTAGTGGTATAAATTCTGTACACCGCGTGATCTCTGTGCCCCAGTGTAAAATATAAGATGGCCAAATCCCCACTGCTCTAGGAACAGTAACTCCTTATCTCCTCGTGAGTAATCTGCTACCCTGCACTCTGCCAGGAATTTGTTGGGTTTCCTTATTTTGATGACATAGGCTGACGTTAAAAAATAAAAAGCACGTCGTTAGCTAAACTTAAATATTTTCTAAAGATCTTTTGAACACATAAAGCCACCAGCAATTCTGCCAGTTTCGACTGCATTCTGAAAATCAGTTTTAAATTGTATCCATTATTCTTTAGGGCATGCCATACTTCAGTGCATAGGACATTTTAAATTAGAGGCACTAGCACCAAGTAAGCTTCCCCCTACTGCTGTCTTGAGTATCTTTTGTGCCTGTTCATGATCTCAAAACATTTATGTGAATCCACGTATGTGCAGTGAAATCAGTATGTAATGTACATGCCCAATACAACAGTCTTGCTTGTTTAGGGCTATTTTGGAACTATTCCTATTTGAACCATCCTAAAGCCTGCCCATCTTACAGAAATTTGAAATCGAGACTAGAGGTCACTGAAGCACAAAGGATATTATTTGCTTACACCATGATATCCACACTTCAGTGATCAGGAAAAAAAAGGCTGCATGAATATGTGTTACAATTTCCAAACGCGATCCTCATCTGGATTGCAACTAAACATGAACAATCCCTGAACAAAAGTGATTTGGGCAATTTGCAGTTACAAATTAAATAAAGCCAAGCATAATCTTTCAATCCAAAACTCAGAAAACCACATTTGAATAGAAATCTCTAAAATGTGCAGGAATGAAGCATGTCATCAATACAGATATAATTTATGATCAGATTACACCGGTTGTGAAACTGCAAACAAATCAGACTGCAAGTGCAAATGGCAGTCTTATCTTCTACCCTGTTTTCCTTACACCACCACTGGTAGTCTTATCTTCTCTCATGTTTTCTTGACACCACCACTGTGTCAGCAACAGACTTGTGCAGCAGCCAGAGCACAGAACTGATTGAACCAAACAGCAGTCTTTTGCAGCCAGAGCAGCTCCTCCCCGCTCCCAAGCAGCAGTGCTGGCGCTGGTACGAGTGAGGCGGCAGGAAGCGGGGCTTGTACCGCTCCTTGCAGAAGCAGCACAGACACGGATATATTTATACCAGGAGTGAAACTGCAGCCCTCAGTGGGTCCTAACTAGTAAAATGCATTGCTTGCGTGCTGGTGTAAGTGGCAGAACAAATCAACAAAACAAAAGAGGGCGTACAAACACTTTCACAAGCTCATCTAAAATCCTGCCAATACATGTTTTCTCAGATAGACGATATAGCAGATACCGACGGACCTCGCCAACTGGCTAGCATCTAAGTATTTAAAATGTAAAAATAGTCTGTGAAGGAGGCTGATGCTAATTGTTTTTCCTTTGCCTTACCACTTCACACATGCTATGCACAAACGCTGGGTAAAGCATTTACCAAAAATGATTGGGTAAAGACTGTAAATAAGAGCTTAAAAAAATCGGTCTTACCACTCCACGTTTCTTACCTCTTTCCCTTTCTAAGCATAGCTCCCAAGTGCTCCAATCCCTGACTACATTCCAGCGTTAATCCACCTCAGCCACTGCTGTCTTCGGTCTGACTCAGGAACCTTCGATATTCAAAAGGCTTCATAGCAGCAGCAGCAGGAATGGGGAAACAAAACAAAACAAGAGATCACAAACTTGAGTTTGACTTTGTAGGAGAAAAAAAAAAGCATTTTAAGACAAGTATTTTGTCCACTTAGATTTCAAGAGATATTTTGCCCCCTTACTGTTGCTGCTATGAATCCGCATCACTAAGAACCGCTCTGGCCCAGATGCAGCACAAGTGAAGAACCATCAGACCCAGAGCCACATCGGGAATCGATACACAGAGTCACATCAGAAATCCATGTACAGAAGAGGTAAAAAGGGGTAAAGGAAAGAACGCCTGGAGGCTGAGGTCTGAAAGAGAGCCAAGGAGATGGAGATAGGCAAGGAAGAGCAGCCAGTGAAGGCAGGCTTGAGAGCATGCCCGTGCCCTTTCCTCCATGTCAATGACTGGAGGAGTGCACTTCAGTGGACAAGGTGTTTATGGTTAAACTTCTATTTCTTGTGAATTGTTCCCAAAATGCTTCTTAAGCAGCTTCTGAAGGAACCATTCTGTCACATGGTCTGGATAGGCAAGAACTTGCAGGTGTGATGTGTTCAGAGACAATTACACAGGTAACTGGGACCCAACAGGCAGCACGGAGCCAAACAATCCGTTACGCATGCCACCTTTAAAAAATAACCACCTAAGGATATATATAAAGGGTGTAAGTGAAAAGTGACTCACTACAGGAAAAAACAGTATTTATTCCGCTCTTATTCAAAGCCACCACCTCGTCAACTGTCATACACGTTCAAAAGCACTGATGTGAAGAATGGGATGCTGAGTTTGAGCCTCGTGTCTGCCTTTCACCATCAGCAGTGAAGTTCGGAAGGACTGCCTTTCCCTGAGGCACACGGCCCTCAGACAGGTAAGCCAGAGTCACACCCTCTCTGAAAATCTTTCTTCAAGTCTAGAACTGAATTTGCTTCTTACACCAAAGCTCAAAATGAACAAGCCCATTTGGCCAACCTGACTAGGAAAGCAAGAGCATTTTTCCCCAAATATGTCAGGTCAGTCAAAGCAAACCTTCCACGGATACAGGAGGTATTGGGTAGATGCACATATTTTAACTAAATTAATGTCATTAGGAATTCTTTATCTTCCAGTGCCTATACAGGTGTTCGTATGACGCTATCCTTACACCAGCATCATTTATGCTCATCTCCATAGCTCGTCCTACTACTAGGAAACGTCAGCTTCTGTCAACATACTTCTTTACAGGAGCAGGACTACTACCACGTTAACGATTACACTTTTACAATTAGATTAATAAAAATTGTACCCAACATCAAAATAATTTTAAGCATCGAGCAGATCTGAACACTCAAAAATAATAATGCTTGTTTAGATGCAGGCCAACATAGTCAGTTGTTATTCCTTTAAACAAGTACGTGAAATGTGTCAAAAAGACAAAAACCAGAAGAGGTAGCATTATTCAAATGCAAACTCGGCTGAACCAACAAATGAACTAATAAACGAAGCGCATCTTTGTCCATCCAAAGCAGCCAAATCACACCAGTGGACCACACGAACTAACTCATCAACTGAAGTCAAACTCAGTGCGCCCCTCCTGGCACCTATGTCCTAGTGACTTTACGCTGTCTCATCGTATCTGATGCTGTTTCGTCCATCTCCAACGTACACATTTTGCGTCTCAAACCTACTTCAAATGCTGGAGCAAAGATAACCTCCTAATTCTGGAAAAAAAAGATCAATACATTTCTTGTCTTGCTGCTGAGTCTTATTTGCAGCTACCCAAAACCAAACACACTAACCCATGAGCCTTTTCTCCCATAAATTGATTTCTGCCTTTTTTCTTTTAAAGCAATCAGATCTCAATATGAAGTTGTAGAATACACATTTGGGCTATACGACTTTTGATTACCGGTGTGCTTCTGATTGAGTTATAAACTGCAAGAGTGCTACTTTAAATTTTAATATTTACTTTCAGCATTTACTACTATTATGGAGTAGTAAAGCTGGCTTGGGAATAATCACCTATTATTCACTCCGCAGTGTGACAGAAGCACAACTTACCTTCCGCACAAAATTTGTGCTGGCGTTCATCTAGGGATTTCTCTGGCATCCCCTTTATTTTACTAGTGAATGCAGTGACTGCAGAGCTCCGTTTGGGAAGTACCTAACAAATGATACTTTACACTACCATCAAATTATTTCCGCGCTCAATTAAGATGCTGTTGTAATACTCCGCTGTGAGTGACACACACCAATTCTGAAAATGCTAATGGGCATCCTCTGACAACTGCTAACTTCTAACCTACGTATACAGAGAAAAAAAGCAGTTATTCATCTCATCCTGCAGAGCACGCACCGTCTTCCTAGACGTTTGGTTTGTGAAGCTAGTGCTTAACGCCGATGGGCACGCGCTTTCCAAAGGAGCCACGAAGTTCCTCTGCTGCGAAGATCTTTCATTCCTGGGCACTCCGAGCACACAGCACTCACCCCTCGCCTCTCACCTACAGGCAGACACAGCCACCTCTCACCTTCACCATCCCTCGCATATCCAACCACCTCTCCTGAAAGCCTAACACCGGTGGTCCCACAAGCCCACACTGACTTTCCAGCCCTGGCAGATCCACGTAACACACTTTCAAGCACAAAGAGCAGTAACCTGAAAGAGACACAGGTTTATGGAATCCGTATCGTGAACCATTCGCTTCAAGTTAAAAACAACCTGAGGGTTTTTTTCCCTAACAAGGGAGCATTCCAGACCTATCAATTTGCAATGAGCTTAGAGAGCTGTCTTCAGACACTGGAAGCATTTCATTTCTAACAGACACTAGAAAGTCTTTAAAAAAAAGTTACTGATAAGGAATACTATCAATTTTAGGAAAGGGTGGTTTGCTATTAAAAAGGCCAAAAAAAGTTCAGCTTTTATTACTTTTGGAAGACAATAAGTTTCTGGTTTGTGGCTGAAGTTTCTGTAAGTATTTACTGTGAGCATCTTCAGCAAAGGTAGCTCTCACCTTACGACCCATCAGCCCCAAGTGCAATTTCTGTTAACGACAGTACATTTCTCTTCTCAACGTGTTAAGATTTCAACACTGTGTTAGATGTTGATCTGCTCATACCAAATTACTGCCCAACATCTGTAAAAATTATGTCTGAAGTAGAACCAAACACAGGATTTGTTACCAGATGCAAAAAAGAGCTTTTTCTTTTTTTTTGACAGGATGATCCATCCTTCGCACCTGGATGGATGGCAACTGTGGCAAAGCGCTGTGAGCCCTGTAATTGCTGGTTATCAGCCACCCCAAGGGAAAGTTTTCCTAAGTAGCAGAGATCCCGCAGTGGGGAACAAAGCTGGTGGCCTGCAGGACGCACACCGTGCTGCGCAGCAGCCCCGCCAACCTTCGACCACGCTACGCTGTCAGGTAGGAATGGTGGCTCCATTATTTCAGGCACATGGTTCATGTCCAAATGGAAAATAGTAGTAAAAACGAACAAAAACAGAGCTAGTAAAAACAACCTCGAGAAGAAAAACCTGTAGTTCTTCTAAAAGAAATCAAATCCTCTTTCCCACCTATGGAATGGTTCCAACACGTCCAACGCACGAAGTCTCAAGACGTCGAGGTCTCCCCTTGTCCCGCCTCGCCCACCGCCCCGAACAAAGCAGCCAACCCTTCCGCGCCGCCTCGCACCCGAAGTTTCTCCCCCTGCAGCCGCACGCTTGGAAGGCGTGAGAAGAGCCACGCGAGTTCCCAAGGCAAATGGCACCAGGAGCCACCACCGCGTCCCACCACGACACCCAACGCCCTCCACCCAGCCTCGCGTACCGACCTCCCCAAACCAACCGCAGCCCCTCCAGGCGCTGCTCGCCCCCCGGGTCGCTCCCCAGCCACCCCCAGGCCCTCGGCCGGGGGTGCAGGGCCACTAGGGAGGCCGAGGCCGGCCCGGGACCCTCGGGTCCGGTGCCGGGAGCCCGCCGGGGCCTGCCCCGTTGGCTCGGCCGGGAGCGGGGGGGCCGCAGGCGGCGCTGCGCGGCCCTTCCCCGCCGCAGCCGTGCCCGGCGCGGGGAACGCGCCCCCTGCCGCCGCCCGCCCTCATCTCCGGCGGGGCTGCGCTGCATTTTGGGTGGGGGCTGGTATTTTTTTTATTTATTTATTAAATTATTTTTTTTTCTCTCTCCTCTTCCCGGCCACGGTCAGAAACCGGGAGCCGCGATCCCGGATCGAACGGAGGGGAAGCTGGGTGGAAAGAAAAAGAATTGTGAAAAATAAAAGGAGGGGGGCAGGCTGAGGCTCAGCATCACCCGCGGCGCGGTACTCGTCGGGGAAACCTTCCCCTCCCTCCCCCGCCCCCGGGCTGCGATCGCCGAGGGAGGGGAAGGGGGAACAGCCCCGGGGTGCGGAGCGGGGCGCTGGGCCCTCGCCGTTCCCCCCCTGCCTTTGTCTGGGAGCCGGGGGTCGGCGGCCGGAGCCCGCGGCGGGGCCGGGCAGGGCCGAGCGAGGCGGCACCGCCGGGCTGCATCCCGAGGCCGGGGCTCGGCGCGGGGCAGCGGCTCCGGCTCCTCCCGGCGGGCTGGGGGCCGCTGCCCGGCTCGCTCCGGCCCCAGCTCCGCCACCGGGGCCCTCCGGCAGCGGCGGGATGCCGGCTCCGGGACGGGCTCGGGACGGGGTGCCGCGGCGGCCGGAGGGAAGGGAAAGAGGGAGGGAAGGGGAGGAGGAGGGAGGGAAGGCGGCGGCATAGCGGTCCCCGCCGCCCGCTGGGGCGGCCTCAGCGCTTCAGCGGGAGTGCGGCCGGGCACGGCGCAG
>CM021784.1:7952635-8135590 GCA_011076525.1 Nettapus auritus
GCCCCCCCCCGGAGGCTGAGGAGACGGCGGCGGGATCTACCCCGGCTCCGCTAGGAGGCGCCGCGCCCTGCGGCTGGGGGCGCCGCCGCCCGGGTATCCCTCCGCCGCCCCCAGCCGGGACTACATCCCGGCCCGAGGGGGCCTCCCGCCGCCGCCGCCGGGGGCGCGCCCACGTGACCGCGCCGCCGCGCACGTGACCGCGCGGCCTCGTGCCGCCCGCGGGGCTGCCCCGCCCCGCCCCGCTTGGCTCCGCCCCCTCCCTCCTCAGCGCGGCCCCGCCCGGCCCCGCCCGGCCCCGCCGCTCCCTCACACCATGGACAGCGCCGCGGGACCGCCCCGGGCGGCGGGGTGCGGGGCCCCCAGGGGCACCCCGGAACCCCCAGGGGCCGGGGGCACAGGGTGAGGCCCGGCACAGGGCACGGAGGCGTCGAGCGGGGCGAAGGCGGCGCTCGGTGGCCCCTCAGGGACAAGCCTCGCGCACGCCGGTGGCAACGTACGACGCTGAGGTGAGGGGGCAAATACACCTGGACACCGCCCGTTTCGCATAGTTGCCCTCCTGGGGCTTGTTTCCTGCAGGCACGCCATTATTCCTGTCAGGTTTTTGGTTTGCGGTGAGCGCCGCGCGCACAGCAGGCGGCAGGGAGGCAGGCGGCTTCACGGGCGTCAGCGCACAGCGGTCCCGGCTGGGGCACGGCTGGTACCGACTGGCACGCTCGGGAGCGCTGCAAGGAGCCAGGCCTAATCTGATAGCTTGGTATAAACGTGCTGTGAGTGAAGCGGAGCGGCCGTGGCTGCTGCTTGTGAAGCACACAGAGTTGAGAGGTGAAGTAAAGCTCAATTCCTGCCGTACTCGGCACTCGGAGCCTTGCTACCTCAGTGACACAACAGTTGAGCCTCACAATGCTAGAAAGAAAAGTCTGTTTTCTGAAGTTTAAAAGCATAGAAAAGTTGCCCTAACTTACTTGGACTTCATAAAACAGCGAATTCCTACGTTTTCATATGACACATCCTGCAAATGTTTACACCACAATTCACATAAATATCTTTCTTGAAGAACTTAGTGATGTTTTACTGTGTTTGTTACCTTTTTTCAAAACTTTATAGTTCAGCTGCATTTATAAGTACACTGTTTGCAAATCACAGCTTCATTTCACCATGTATTTCACGCTGTCTTCACACTACTGGTCACAAGAATCAGAAAGATGAGGAAAGAGTCTTTTAGAACAGAATGGAAGTACACAAAACTTACCTGCAAAAATGAAAGTTGTGATTTAGCACTAAATGAATAATAATTAACAAAAGTTTCTAGAACTTGAAGTTCCCCTGTTTGGAAAAAAAAAAAAAAAAAAAAAAAAAAAAAGTGTTTAGATCACTTTTCCCTAATGTCTCTTAGTGCTCAGATTTACGTTTTCTTTTCCAAATTAAAATTTTAGAAGAAAGGGAGAAATGTTTGCAGCATACTTAATACGACAATGTTACACAAACTTCTTCTTTCTGAAAGAAGAAAAACGTGACAACAAACAGTTTTAAAGTTTTGGAGTGAAGAATGGTTACTACTGCAGTTCCTTGCCTGTTGTGAGGTTTAAGTCCATCTGATGCTTTTGGTTGTGTAGAAGAATGCTTAAATGAGAAAACGAACTATGGCAGCAGAAGAGTTAAATGGAAGTTACCAAGCGATAATTTAGATTTGAGGCTGCAGGACGTTCTGGGACGTTTGGTAATGTCGACAAGATGGGCAAGGCTGGAGAGGATAGATTTAACTGACTGTATGTGTGTACGTGTCACCACCGTGATTTAGGATTCTAGAATGGATTTATTACACATAGAAAATAAATTTCTAAGAAAATCCAACAGCAAGAGAAAAAATGTCTAATAAGACAAAAATAGCAGAACCACAAACCCCTGACCCACAAACCTTCAGATCTAAAAGCTGAATTTGAGAAAACATGGAAGTGCCTGAAGGTTAGAGGAACTGGGTTTTATGGGACACAACCGTTGGAAATAGAAATTAGATGTGATAGATACTTAATGGGATGAGCACAACACAGAACTATGTGTAACTGATACAATAGTGGAAGCAGAAATATTTTGATTTCAGGCAGGAGAAACGAAGAGGCTTTCCGACATCTTTTCATGTCCTGAATTCCATTTGCAAAAGGAAGTATTAGAGTAATTTTGTATCTTGCGGTAGTTTATTGATACTTATCAGACACAGCCTCCAGGCTAGGCTGGCAGCCAGAACAGCCAAAGATAGAAAGTTCTCTAACCACTTCCTCGATATCCGACAATATCAAGGAATTTCCAGCTGGAAACGACATTCCTGCCATGTTGTGATGCTGGTACCCAGTCTAATTAGGGACAAAAAGAACACGGAAAACAAATTGGAAAGACTTTGGAAACTGGAATTTGACATGAGGAAATTAAATTAGCTATGGATGGAAAGAACTGCAGCAGAAGGCAGAAATATCCACCCCGGGCACAAGGTGGGTGATTCAGGCAAAGATTTTGAAGGCGGAGAGAGAACAACAGGAGGGAAGATAATGAAGCAGCAGCAGTTTGAGCAAATGGGAGCCATTGCCTGTTTCAGCATAAAGTCTGCAGTGACAGGGCTCAAATGATCTGGGGGTGAGGACACGACAGTAGAGACAGTAGATGTTGAAAGCAATCCTCAAATGACAGACAAGATCTTCCTCTCACTTAGGTCAGCGAGAGTTTTCCAGACGATTTGTGCAGTATGGCAGTTGTCAGCAGTTAGCGAGTTAGAAAAGAAAGATGAGAACAATACAAAGCTTGTATAGGATTGATTTGAAAGGTAAAATTCAAGCAGTGGGGAAGAAGGAGAAACAAAGCCGTGAGCCCATTTTTCTGCTGCGTGCACAACGCGAGACGAAAGTTCATGCTAATATTCCTAACATACTTTTTGTGTTATGGACGTGGGCATTGTTTCTCACAACAGGCTATGACAACTAGAGAAATCTGTAGAATTGTGGCATCGTAAGAGGCTAAACACTTAGCACCAGAGGGGACGCAATTAGCATTCCCACGTTGAACAGGTATAATTGCAGGTGTGTTGTGCTATTGATTCAGGTCAGACCTGTCCCGTGTTTGCAATTGCACTGGTTTAGCAGCCGTACTGTGTTTGTTCAAATACAGAATAACTAAGCCAGCTATCAGTGTTGTAAGTCCCTAACATAGTTAATTATATAATAAATACAATTAAGGTTAATCCTCAGCAGCATTAAGATCCCTGGTCTCACGGGGCTCCATTAAGCCATCCAGCTCCTTTGTCATTCAGACACTTCATCATCTGTCAGCATTCTCTAACCTTCTTCCATGAAAATGACTTTGGCAAAAGTCACCGGGAAGGAGCCAAATTCAGTCTGTATCAAGATCAAAGTAGGGAAGAACGATCCCTTCACAAACAGTACTCATTTTTCCCTTGTTTTGAAGAAAAAAATACTTCTGTTGAGCAGGTCTGTGATAATAGCTGCTTTAGATTTGCTTAGCTGGTTAGGATAACTTGGGAGGAAAGGTTGATCCCTTAGAACAGTAAGAAATTGGTCTGTCTTATGGCGTATTTAAATTTCGCTTTGGAAGCTGGTCAGTCAGATATAACATCCTTTGGAGGTGATGCTGTTCTGCCATGACAAACCACGTAGTTTTTGTGGATATAAGATTGACAGCTTCCAGGTTTTGTCAACACTTTCAAAACCAATGAATTCTGATTGTGGATTTAGTTAATAAAAATGTCAATTAAAAAAAAATACAAAATCACCTACCTTGAAAATGTCAATAATTTAGCATGTTCAAGCCGCTTGTCTCTTTTACCTCCCCTGCGCTGAAGCTGTAATACCAAGTAATGTAATTATTTTGACAGGATCAGCCCATCAAAGTGCTGCCGTATGCTGTCTTTGCAAGAGCAAGCAGAATGGAAGACTGGACTAGAAATGAGAGCTCTCCAAGCACATTTGAGTCACGACGTGAACTTCACCACATAGTAAGTAAAGCCGGTTATTTTCTTTGCGGCTATTCCCCCACTTGTTGCACAGAAGTAGTGGGCTGGAAGGGACCTGAGTGCTCTCAAGCTGTGACTGTAGGAGCTCAGTCGAGACTTTTTCCTGTTCTGGAGCAAAGGTAGAAGTATCCTTTAGTGCTCAGATCTTCCTGAGAGCACAGCATCTTAGGAGCTAGATAACTATCCTCAGCTTCCCAGAAAACATCAAGTTCTCAGCTGTGGTTTTCTGTTGGTTCACCTGCTGCTACAGGTGTGACATGTTTGAAAAAGTCAAAATGGGGAAAGAGTTTGTGAGCCAAACACGTGTCTCTGTGATGCACCATTGGTATCAATTTCTGCTGAACCATCAGCACAGCTACCCTTGCAGGAAAAACCTTATATTTCATTATGTGTGTGTGTGCCCACTGCTGCTTTGTTGAGAAATCCCTTTCTCTAGGGATGAGTTTTCAGATCTAATTTTGGATTAAAAGTTGTAGCTCGGTTTACTTCTCTCCAGTCCCAATATACTTCCCCTGAACAGTAACAGTAAGTGGTTATGAACGGCCACCACGCCTGAAGGAAGAAGGTAAAACGTGGCGGGGTCAGAGGGGAGGAAACGAGCCTCCAAAAATGTTTATGCTTTACAGACGTTCCGTGATTACTTTCTTTAGTCACGAGTTTTACAGCGTGACACCTTGGAGGTAATATGTCATAACGCAGTGATAAAGTTTGATTGGCAATCCCTCTTGTCTGCCTCTACTCTGTATTTACTGATCCTAATTTGCCTACCGCTCTGGAATGCTAACTATTGAAAAGCTGTTGCTCAAGTCCAATGCGTTGAACTGAGTAGGCAATCTGTCACTGAATTCAGTTGTGCCAAGATTTCAATCCATGCTTATACTGGGAATCTTGATAGACCCTTAGATAAATATTATTGATTAGTCATTGCTGTTTTTTACTGTTGATATGCAGAAGGTTGTGCAGCCTTGCAGTTGGCTTCTACACAGTCCACTGGAAAATATGTTTTATTGTGCTGCCCGTGTTGGCAACCAGGCACATCTTTACTGCAGGCTCAGATTAAAGCTTCATATTTTAAACACAAACCACAACAGAAGCCAACTCCTTCCGACCTCAGATCAGTCGACTCTTCACCCTCGGGCCCCAGACCTGCTGAACTAGGGATGCTGTTTTGATGCTGATTTCTGATTCAGCTGGATATGCTAACCAGGCCTTGGCTGTGTGAAGTGGTTCATAACGATGTAGTCAGAGGAGTTGCTTATGAAAATTTTTGTACGACAGTGATAAATTGCATGGCTCAGGGTATGGGGCTGTATTGCATATCCCCGGGGCAGGGCTCTGGAAGGTGTTAAGGGCATAAAGAGACCACACAGCTGCTCACAGTTCAGCTGCCACACGGTATGGTTGATGGGGTGATAAGTCCTCTGACAAAAGGCGGTATCAACTTCGGTAGCCCTCAGTAATGTTTCATCTCACAGCTGGGGCTTCAGCTTGCCCAATAAAAAAGTGCACATCAGCACAGGCCTGCTTAGGTCACAGCTCTGCCTGGGGACTCACAAACCACACAGAGCGCAAGGACCTCACGTATGTCGGGGATAACCTTATGCCCTGCTGTGTGAAACTCCATGCGTAACTTTGCAACCTGTTCTTCTCTAACTCCCGATCTGTTGGGACAACACTCTCGAAGTTTAGCGCATGCTTGGGTGGTTTTCATGGATCTCTGTGTAAGTCTTTTCACGCATCACCTTGGGTTTCTAGTCCACAGTAAGAGAACAAGAGGTCTCCTTCCCGTAGCTTTGCCCATCTGCCAAAGGAAGTATTTGCTGTTCAGGGGAAAGGGTTTATTACCAGTATAAAACGTGTTACCTGCTCCCCCCTCTACATTAAGCGTGTCCAAACAAACATATCCGTGATTTGCACAGAGTTAAGCCAGGAAGGAATTAAAGCTCCTGTTCTTGCCAAATGATTGAGTTGCTTGCAGACACGGATTCTTAAGGAAGTGTAATGGAGAAAATAAAGTACATTAGCGGAGTATTTGTGCTTTCATGGGAAATGAATATGGATGTAATTAAGAAAAGCTGATTTATGTGGAACTGTAAAACCAGGGACATAGAATGAAAAATTCCCTGTAAATATCAATCCAGTGTTTTGTGGTGGCCAAAACAAGGCAAGCCAAGTATTGCAATGGGATTAAGGAAGGAACTGAAACCTAAAATGCGACTGTATAAATCCCTAGTACATGATTTGAGGCATTGTGTGGAGTTCTGAGCACCTGGTCCCTAAGGATAGAACTGTAACTTGCTCCTGACATTTTGAGAATAGCGAGGCGCGGGGTGGCTTCTGTCTGAGGAACTTTAAAAAAAAACAGGACTGAATACGATGAGGGGATAAGCAGGGTCTATAAAATAATACACAGGAAAAGGGAAATGGGAAACAATAGGGAACATCCGATGAATTTATTAGGTGATAGGTTTGAAATGAGAGGACTTCACAAAATACATGTGTAAATTGCTGAACTCCCTGCCACAGGATGCTGCAGAAGCTAGGACTATAAATTGATTCAAAAAGCAATTAAATCCTTAGATAGCACCAGAAGCCATTAAGAGGTCCAGGCCCTCTTGATCCCTGGCTCCAGAAGACCCCGTACGGCTGACCGTTGGTGTGGCTGGGCAAAGATCACAGAGCTGTGTCTCACTTGCTTTCATTCTGCCGTTGTTGAGCACTAAGGGACAGCACAGCCCTTCTTGTACAACTTCCTTCTTACTTTACAGGCCATTCTTTACCCACAATACATATTCTTCTTTTTCTAAAAATGTATATAGGTGGTTCATAACTTGTTTAAAAGAAGCCGAGAACAAATTCAAGTAACTCAAAGGGTTTATATTAACAGAAACTCAAAACCACCAGAAGTAGCACTAAATGAAGGCTATTTCACCCCATGGCTTGTTTAAAAGATACAAGCTTTATTAAAGGCTTTGTATTAGAACTCTGGCCACTGGCTACAGTTTTACAATATTTATTTTCTGTGAACTTTCACAGCAGCCATACAGGAGAAAAGGTCAGAGTTAAAGTGCAGTCCTGGAGCTTGTTTTTGGAGTTTTCCTACGTACAGAACGCTTGTTCGAGTACCGGTGAGGCTCTGATTTGCTCAGGCATAGGGAATACTTAAGAATGAGATGGTTTTAGTCACCTCTGGGGAGAAACTATTTGGAAAGAAAGTACTGAACTCTGAGATGGGAGAAAAGATGAAAAGATGAAGGGAAAGGCTAGTTAGGTCAAGTCCGGGCAAAGATTCTGGGTGTTTGTTTTACTCCGCATTAGCACAATACTAATTTATGATTCTCTCCTCTGCAAGTGCACGGAGGGTCAAACATATGAACAGCAGCTACTTCTGAAGTTGAGGCCTTTAAAACTTGCAGTACGGGAACTTTTGAAAGCACATTCAGTATTTAGTGAGTTACCTGTAGCCCACTTCCCTTTCTGAAGAAATACAGTCCTTGGCTAGGGAAAAAAAAGTTATTTTTCACGATATATACAGTAAAATACACATACGTATCTCTGCCTGCTAACTCCAGGAAAGCTTGCAGAGGTGCACTGCAGCCAGCAGTGACATTAGTTCTGCTTCTGCCCGCTGGATCCACGTTTTATTAGGTCCTTTCAATAGCAACTCCTAAGAGTAGCTTGGTGCAGGCGATTAAATCAGTTTCACTCTTGTGACCTTTTCTTGTCCCAGGAAGTACTGCAGAATGCATCTTTCTACTTACGTGCTGATGCCATGAAACACTTGCTTTAGATCCTTTACAGCATTTTTCTTTATGATAACCTAAATTCTGTTGCCTTTAAGCATGGTAAGAAACATTATCTATTTGTCTAAAAACTGAACATAGCCCAGTCATGCTTCAAACCTGCATGTACTGAAGCACACAAAATACACTGCATATAATGATCCTAATTTATATTTAAAAGCAACTTACCTCAAATGCCATCTCGTAAGTAAATGACTTCGCAATGACGGGAATTTACCAGGTAGTTTTCATTCAAAACAAACCAAACCAAAACATGCGTATTGTAATTCCCAGCAGCTAGATCACAAATAACTGATACTCCTTTAGTTACATAGAAGTCTGAGAAATACATGACCTTGCTGAGAGATGTGTATTCTAGGAAATGGTTTCCAGTTGTATGAAAATTGCAAAGAAACCTCAAAAAACAAGATGGTAATTAAAAATTTTGTACCTATTTTAAACTTGTTTATTTTAGCCATGGATGCTCCAAATGAAACATAAATAGATGAAACCTATCCACAGGAGAGTTCAGTGGTCCTTCAGGCCCAGAGTTCTGTATATATTATTAGATCAGATTAGCCTGCACCAAATTAAATTATAGAGAGATGAACATAATTTGCTGGGAAAGTACAGGCAAATGTCACAAAATGTACAGTCAAGTCACTGTAATCCAGTTACAGGTAGATTCAAAACCTACAGTTACTTTTTGATTATTTTAAAGCATTTATTATTTTAAAACATTTGCTGTGAGTACTCAGAAAAGGGGGAAAATAGCAGAATCTGAACAACTTCACTAAAAAACAAAGGCGTATCTTTAATTAAAACAATCCACTAGAAAATAAGTTTGGATTATGAATTTTTTTTGTCATTGAGTGGGCTATTTTTTTAAAAAAATAACTATCTGAAATGTGAATTTATTATTCATTTACAGACTTTTAACATTTTTTTAATTTGAACAGCTGCATTTAGTGTATTAGAGGAATGCAAACAAATACAAGCAAAATAAGTACAATCTTTAAAGTATGTATTTTCTCCTCTCCCACCATCTTCTGAGATACATATATTACCAGAACTACCCTTCCCCCCCAGCCAAAAAAATGCAGGGATGTATTTTTCTTGTATACAAAGCCATTATCAGAACAACTTCATCTTCCTGCTTGTTCCTTTAAAAAAAAAATCCTCCCCAAAAACGCGTATTTCATTGCAAGTTCTTCAGCATTTCTGAGTTCTGACTAGGTCAAATAGTGAGACAGGAAAAAATAAAACAAAACAAAACCCAACAGCCAACAGCATTACACTGTATTTTTTCCAGTCAGGATCTGGAACGAGTATAGATATTACGTTGCAAACTGTTACATGATGTTAGAAAAATCTCTCCGATGTCTTCAGTGAGATTCTCTATTCAATTGGGTTTTCTGTCACCCTGAAGTTGTGTGAGATGTTATCCTCCTGTTTTAGATTCTAAAAGTGTTTATTTTTTAAAGAAAATATGAAAAATAAATCGTACACTTCTGGACATGCACACACAATACAAAACTGTCCCAAAGTGATTCTCTTTCTTATTCCAAGAATATTCTGTATTTCTGGCCTAGAGGCACATTTAAAAAGAACAAATCTGAAAGAAGAAACGCTGTACTCATCCATACTTCCTCTTAAACTACACCGGTTGTTATCAGTTCTGTAGAAACACCTTTATGTTTTATATCTGCTCTAGCATAGATGTACATTTGCATCGAGGAAAGAAAGGGAACTAACCAGTATATATTTAAAATACTATCTGCAAAACACAGAACGAAGATAAAAGAATACTATTTTTAAGGTACTTGCTCATCTTTATTTCAAAATCATGTTTAACTTCTGCTGAATAACGATTCATTTCTAAATGCATAATACAATTTAGTTTTGTGTTCTTTATTATACTTGTTTTTAAAACAGGCATAGGGTATTAGTCTTTACTCTGGCTAGTTTAATGTGCAGTTCATTTATCACAGAGGTCTTCTGGTCACCAAGCAAATCAATCAAGCTTCTTCTATTATATGCTAAAAGCCACACAGAGGGCAGAAAATGTTTTTATCCTAAATTAATTTTTTAGAAAGTCTCATGTTGTAGCAAACAAGGTCAAGAGTCCCTTTAAGAAGGAGACTATTTCATTGCCTCCCAGTTTAGATTCTCCATAGACACGGTCCACAAATGAAATAGGAACCTGTTGAAACAAGGAAAACTATTTTTAAGGTTCAAAACCTAAATAACCAGAAATTACGTAAAAAAAAAAAAGAAAAAAGCGAAAGGCAAAACACGGACATCAAACTACAGCACTTCTACATGGGGGAATTCAGAAAGCACCAGATTGGCTTCCTTAATCTCAGTTCTTCTTACCAATGACTTCAGTGATGGCCCATAGCTGGGTAGCATGAAAATATTTGGTTTACAACCTTTATAGATGATCCAAAGATATTGCTCAGTGGTTGGATGATACAGCAGTTAGAACAAACTCTAAAGCTCAAGTACGGTAAAAGTCCAGGGGCTCAAAGTGAACCTTCATCGCTTTCCCTGTTAGCTAAATGAAGTAACTTTAAGGAAATGCCCCCGGAAAGCAACCATCTCCTGCCACCGTGAAACAGAATTCTGTTCAACCTCATCACTGGCTAGAAGATGACACCTGGTATGGCAGTTAGGGAGTATTTTTACAAGCAATACTTACCTTTGTCGGTCTTTGACCATTTTACAGGTTATTTATAGGATAAAAAGTCATTTAAAAGTTATTTTGCTTCCCTTACTTAAGTGACCATACGGTCCAGATTAACTCACTACTCCTAGAGCGTGAGGAGCACACTCCTTTTCAGTAACGTGACCACGTACAATGACGTGCGACAGGTCATTTTGCCAACACTCTAACAGAATATTCAAAAATTTCCATATATGTTTGTGTGTGAAATCAAGATACTTCAGCTGAAATAAAGAATTGCATTTGCAAAAGTCATTAAAAAACTGGCTTAGTGTTTGCTGGCAGTTTCTACCAGAAATCGTCTGGCAAGGGGAACACAAAAATTACCACACCCTTGCAGCTGTGCCAGGACTAAGGATTTCTCAAAATTCTAAGCACACCAGCCCATGGTAGAGGGGAAACCAGGGAAAGAAGACAGTTAAGATACCTAACAAGGCATGCAGACAGACTTAATGATTTTGGCTTTCTTAGTAAGGTCCCTTTTGATAATCCTGATAAGCATCACGGCACCTGTGGACAGCTGATCTAAGGGGCAGGGACAGAAATCACCGAAGACGTAGTCAGCTCAGGATGTCAGATGTGGAGAAAGAACCATTTATATCTCATCTACCAAGAAGTATCCAGTCTTCCCCTTCAGTATAGGGATTAACCACCTGTGTTGTTGCTGGACTTTGCCCTTCTTGCACGGGAAGCTCTGTTGTTAGTCTTAAAGGAGGCATTTCCTAAGGGAAATGTTCCATGTGCCGTGGTACATTTCACTTATGGTACAGAAACACAGCAAAAGGAAACGGGTGTGTGTAGCTTGTGTCAGTTATCTCACCACCCCTCTGTTTCTTTTAGACTGACAGGTCTCAGAAATCTTCACTTTTAACTTCGCATAAGAAACATTTAACCGTCACGATTGTACACATTTTACAGCTGCGTGAAAAACTCCTTCCTGTGGTTACAAAAGCAGCATCTGCAAACCAGGAATTAGACATGAAGGTGTCACCTCTTCTGAAATGTCAGTATCATTGCTGGGATAATTATAAACTGTCTAGGAATCATAACTATAGGTCAGGAAACACTGTGCCAATGGACTTAATGGGAAAACTATCCTGCCCCAGGAAGTTACAATATAGAGATGATCAATGGAGCAGTGTAAAAACAAACAAAAAGTAATAAAATAATCTTATACAGAGGTCTCTGTTAGCAATCTGAACACTGTGAAGTTTGTTACAGATATCACAAAGGATATCTTAAAAGATATCTTTAAAGCAGGATAATGAAGCAGCTCTTCAGATGTTAGAATGCTTCCCATATGGGAGAAACCAAAGGAGGAAGGAAGATTGGGAATGTTACCTATGAATTGTGGAGGACAGCATAACTGACCCGTGACAAAGCCCATGTCACAAACCTGGCTGGTACAGCAATCTGTACCTACATTTAAATGAAAGCATAATGCACTTATCAGGACTGTTACTGTACCTCTCCAATAGTATATCCTAGCTGTCTGGCCCGAACAATCATTTCCATCTGGAAGACATATCCTTTAGAAACACATTTTTCTATTAGCTTCTGCAAGACTTCTTTTCTGTATAACCTGTAAATGATTACAGAGAAAATGAAGCCCGAAACAGTTTCTGAACTTCAGGAAGCAACTTACCGCGTGTAGGAATCTTAACTAATCACTCATTCCTCTCATCACTGTTCTAAAAAATCATTAACGAAGTGATAGGAGCAACAGTTCTTGCAATCTGGTCTGCTGTTTCTTACACCCTTTTCAAACAGGCATCATCGTCCTCTGTAAAAGTCTGTTCGCACTCCAGTTCCTTGTTTAGCAGTTTCTTAATTTCAGACTTTATGACTTGCGTACCAGGCCCATACCTGAAACTCCCTGTTAAGTCTGATGCACCCGGCCTCAGCAAAACCTGAGTTATAAAATTGGCTCCACGACTGTGAAAGAAAACACAAATGTCAAAATTACCCAGTACATAATTCAGAAGGATCGAGCAGAGTTTCTAGAAAATAGGTAAATATCAAAAAACAAACTTAATTGCTTAGTATGAAACAATTGTATTTCTAATACTTTTTCACTGTTAGATTTGATTAATAAATGTTTGTCTTAAGTCAAATCCCATCATTTTGTTTTTCAAATGCAAATGATTAACAGATTATTTACATTTATGAAGGAAAAAAAATAGAAATCAGTTTTACAGTCTGTTTATAGTAGAATTGTCAGTACAACCACACACTGTGTTACAGTACAAAAGAAAAATCTGACGACAAAATTACATTTTTCCTCTAACGTTCACTAAGAGAGAAGAATAAAAGTGCTTCCTTGATGAATGTTAGACTTGGATTTAGAAAAGCAAGATTCAGTTTTTGTTTACTCTGCTTTCATAGTATAATAAGGAAAAGCTCCACAGATGAGAAGTGTTGCAAGACTGAAAAGTCATTCATGACTATGTTGCTCAGGGCTATATTACATGCAGATGAGATGTCCAACTCCTTCACATTGTAGTGTTTGATACAAAAGGGTTTCTTTGTAACACCCATTACTCTTCTTTTTTCTTTCTTTGTTCTTTTTTTTCTTCCCTTCAGGGATGGGTGGGAGGAATGTGTACAGTGTATTTACATTCACAAAAAACTAAGCACTTATTCTAGCCGTTAAAAAAAGGGAGAAATCCAAATACCATCCCTGTGTTACCGTCTCCTAATCACACTGTTAACACGTTACGCCTATTCTCTTAAAACATGTAGAAGAGAAAAGATGTTATGCAAAATAAATTTGTTGATTAGCTGCTCAAAATCTGTGAGCCCCTACAAACAGGAGATGCCAGCCGCCGTGTGCTTATATGACCTCGATACAGTTTTCCTCTTCTTTGGGCGTGAAACTTTTCCTTGGTGCTCACTGCAACCCTCTTCCAGTAAGGTCTAAGTAATGATTTATTGACTTCGATCATGCCAGATAATTCTTAACTTCTGGCAAATCAGTGTCAACAGAGAGCTTTAGCAAGTCATTTACTCTTGAGGGAAAGGACCATTGAAGCTCTTTCAGCTAACTAAAGACGTCTTTCAAACTTGAGAAAAGTGTCAGTCGCAGCTCATTCTTTGGATGATAAATCTGAACAAGTGTCCCAAATGGACGCTGCGCAGATCTTTACATTGTACCAACCAATTTCTCAAACCTAGTCATATCATTAAGTTCTTTGGTATTTTTCACTGAAGAATCTACAGATTGTGCATACTGCTATTTTTTAACATAATTTTGCAGTTCCCAGTACAACTGACTAAAGACTCAGTTCAGTTGACACCGATTTATTGGAAGTCTGTACACTGAATTTTTATTAATTTCTAAACAACAAAAGTATGTGTAAATATCTAAAAAAAATACTAACCTGATTAGCTTTCTTTTCAAATCCCAGCCATGTACTCCTCCATTTCCTTTATATCTTGTCCCAGACACAATATCAAAATTGCCTTCTTTCTGCTTTCTGTAAGCAATTCATTTCATCAGAACAAAACAGGAACGACATTTGTATAAAGTCAGTATAAATTTCAAAATAAGAATGATCACTCTTAACATAAATTCTATATTTTACAAACCTTTAAACAAATAAGTACAGAAGACGGGAAAACAATCATAAGGGTGGTTATGGTGCATTATGCATTTAAAACACGCTTAATTGATCTCTTACAAAGAACAATCTCAGAGTATCTGATTTTCAAAGCAAGTCTCTCCAGTGTAAAAGTAAAGATAAGACCAAACGCTGATTTAAACATTTCAATTACACAAACACATAGTAAGGGGGGGGGAAAAAGAGAGGTCTGGAACTATTCATACCATGCCTGACTGATGCAAAACCTTATCTAAAAGTTGTAGGCCTCTGGTACTACTTAGTAAGAAAGTTGAAAATTATAGAACTACCCCTAGCCACCATCGTAACGCCTGTTTACTGCTTCTCACAAACTGAAATCTTGCAGAGAGAGGAAAATAAGAGGCAGGCAGACAGGAGAGAAGTACTTCACAATTAAGCGAGGAATGGGTCCTCCAATCAGCATCCCTACACACGAGATCATTAGAAAAATTAAAAAAAAGATTATCTTCTAATCCTAATGATCTCCTTGTGCATGTGTGTGTGTGTATATATATATATGTGCTTTTCAAAGCTGAACAACCATTACAAGAATGAGTATTACTTAGTCACACGTGCTCTTTGTTAGTTTAAACTTGGGGATCTTTGCTCCAGTTTGAAGCTAATTATTTTTTCTATTTTGGAACAAATCTAACTAGGTCCAATCACTTGCCTTTACAATTTTCTCACTAGTTAGACAGCTATACAATAATCTAAAGCTTTCCAATTTTTCTACAAAACAATAAACGTTTAGAAGTCATTCATTTAGACGAGAATTGGCACCTACCTGATAAACTCTGGAATAAATTTTGGCTGAAATAGAAAGAAAACAGATGAGACGAGATAAAAGAAAGGGGGGATTAATTAATATTTAATTACAACAGATTAAAACCAGCACATAAAATACAGCTTACATGGTGAGAGAGGTCAGCATCCATGATAACAATAAAATCCCCAGTGGCGTACTTCATTCCATGAATGTAAGCAGTGCCTGATGAAAACAATACAGAAGTAATTTCCTTCAATATTTTAACGTTTGCAATCTTCTAGCCAGTTCTCACTTAATTTTCTAAACTCTTTAAGTTCTACCAGAAAAGGATTAACTAAATACTCCTAAAATGTATTTTAAATGATGTATCAGAGGTCAAACACTAAAGCTGTTTCCTCTTTTCCTGTAATTTCAGTACTAGATTTTAGAAATGTAAGTCTTGTCAAACCCTACCGCACTACAAATGCATGGAGAAACGACTGATAAATGGGTCACTATTTGAAATAACATTCAGAAGCATCACAGGCACTTAGGAGCTATAAAAAAATGGAAATGGGATACAACAAATTAATCACAGGGTTTAAAACTAAAACTGTTCTATACTCAGGATTTCCGTTAGTAGCATATACATTTGATTTATTCTCCTTGACACCACAAATTATATTCCTGGAAAGATTTTTTCCCTTCCTTACAGATTTTGTATTTTATTCATCCTGTATGAACTGATGTAGCTCTCTGATAGGAGCAAGTTTTGCTATTAGAGCTTTCCTCAATAATGCCAATTTCTGAGTCAGATCATTCAAAGATAGCACTGCTTCCAAGAACAGGACAGCAGCATAACAGAGATTAAAACCTCTTCATTAATCCAAATTATTCTCTTAACTTCATAAGGAGTAGATAAAACTGAAAACAAAACTCTTAACTGATGTCCTTAGCAGGCAGTGTCACAGGAAATTAAACTCCTGGTTAACGAACAAGCTGTCCTTCCTTTCTTTCCCATGTCACTTCCAAAGTTACACAGCAGAAGCGTTACAGGTTTGTGTATCGTGTAGGATTGGTTAATACGGGACATGAAAAATTTAAATCAAGTCAGTGTATTCGAGAATACCAGTCAAACTAGGACAAAGAATCAAAAAGCAGAAAACAAACAAACAAAAAATTAAGATGTGTATACTTTTTGAAGTTTCTTAGATAAATGAGAGATGTAGAAAAAAGTCTAAAGGTGAATGTAGGCAGGCGTTTCACTTTTTAGAAAAGGAGAACTTTGGTTTTGTCAGTGGAATGGAGGAAGTTGTTAGCTGCAGTACTCGCTACACAGGACACCTGAAATGTTCTACCAAATGGTTGCCAAGATGTGTAGAAAGACAGATACTGATTGCCAATAAACCAAAAACGTACTGCATTTTATCATTTGTTCCATTCCTATTACAAAAGAGGAGAGGGAAAAGGATTACTTTTGTAATGAACTTCAAAGCCTTCAGTTCCCGTGTTAGTTAATAGGTGAGACAATACTTAGCAGTTGGTGTGATAGACATGGGGCAGATACTCATTTTTTTATTTATAGTCATAATTAAAGCTAATTGAACAGTTACACTGAAATGAGCTGAGAGTGAAGAGTTCAGTGCAAACATGTGACAGAGTGTCCCAGGCCTGGAGACTGCCCGAGCCATGGCCCACTTTCTGAAGCATCCTATACGTGGGTAGATGCCACAGAAAGCACCAGTCTCCTGAATCAGTAGGCTCCATACAGAAAGGGCAGCTACTCTTGTAACAGGTACTTCTCTCAGGCTACGTCCCTCATTCTGTACTCAGCAAACGCTGTGTGGGAGGAGAAGAGGCGCACGCTGTCAGGGAAGCACAGCTGTGCCGAACAGCAGTCACCGCAGGCTTCAGCTTTGAGGCTGTGGTTAGCTTGCTATAAATACACTGTGATTTTTATGTGCATGCTTCTTAACTTTGTTCACTTAGACGAGCTTGTTGAAAACATGTATTTCTAGACTTGGGCTTTACTTTGGTTCTTCTAGAACTTTATATGCTAGAATCAAATGAAATACAGCTTGTTTTAAAATTTAAACCACAAACCAGACTTGATAAGGACTTACCAAGGCCCAACTTCTTTTCTCTGGGTCTTAAAAGCTGCAGGATATATTAAAATTCATATAAATTAATTGAGGAACAGTTCTAAATTACTTTTAGTGACATCTTAAAATTCGGTATTTTCAGTATAAAAACACCTTAAAAGCTCCTTTTCACTTTTAGAAATGTAGTTAACACACAGAAATAAATTAATCTGACAAAATGTAAGAGAAACAAACCATTATTTTAAACAGGGATTTGATCAGGTCACATTTAAAAGCAAACCCCTTATAAGCTTTACTTGTATTTCTGCAGTAAAAAAAAAATAAAAATAAAAGTACCTTCTCAGTAATGAAAGGATTTCCTCAAATTCCACTATCAAATACATACGTATGAATTTAAACAAAGGTCTCCCCAGTACCATTAATTTAGGGAAAGGAAAACACTAACAGTGAATATTTTAGCAAGTTCCCCAGCATGATTTAATATACCTGTAGTACTGAATATAAATGCCAACCTTTTCTTGTGCATGCAAGGTATCACCCATGGATACTGACTGTTAGATCTGGGCTAATTTTGTTACCTTATCTGAGAGGTTGTAAGTAATGTGAGTCAGAGAACAACGAGGGAATTGAGGAATTCGTAATCATTAGTCCTTCTAATAACTCATTATTTTGATTTTTGCTTCCCTTCTCCCCCCCCCCCCCATTTTTTTCTTTAACAGTCAAAGTTGAAAATAGTTCTTTAATAGTCAAAGTTTACAAAAAAAAAATCACTTCAATGCCTCGTCTACTTCCTAGAATGTGCTGTCCTCTCGAGCTATCTACACACCACATTCAGTAAGCAAGAAGCCCCATGAAATTATTTGCATGAAACCCCCTGAGGACAAATCAGAACACTGACTTTGCTTGGGCAAAAACCAACCAACCAACCAAAAACCCAACAACAAACACTTTTTAAAACTTTACAATTACAGAGCAATGGATTGGAGAAGAGTGTGACGCTGCTTACAGCACACAACTGTCAAACTCTACTTTGAGTTTTTACACTCTTCTGTGATACAGCTCTTATCCCCCCCAAAACTGGCTTCAGTGACTCACAAAGAATAAGTAAATGACAGTATCTGGTTATATATAATTGGTGGCTCTATATTAATACAATAGAAAAAAAATACTCTTGTTATTGAAGAATGCAACCAGACATTAAAAATAACTCCCACAACCAACTAGCTTCCCAATATTCCCTAATTTTCCAATTCCTGCAGCCACAGAAAATGAAACCCAGCTATAAACAAACCTCACGTTTCCCTCAGGCGTGCACAAAGTCCCAGCCAAACACCACTTGTTATTTAGTAGCACACGGCAACACACGAAGTACCGAGAAGCTTGTAAGCATTCATTTATGATTCCGCGTATGAGTTCGTAATGTTGGGAAGCAGCTGCAGGACTGCTGCAATTTTACGTTTGTTGAAGTTACCTAAGCAAAACTTATGTAACTTTAAAACAAGTAACTTTATATCCTTCTTTAAGGAGGTGAGGAAAGTCAGTGCAGGATCCAGGGACTCTATGTGAGTTCTTTAAAAATGTCAAGTGCTTTCCAATACAAAAAAAGAAAACCAAACAAAGCGTGCAACTCACTATTTTATCTGACCCATATATCTCTTCCAGCTGTTTAGCAACTTCCTGCGTCCCGTCCGGGCTTCCATCATCGATGATGATAATTTCAAAGTCGTTTCCACTGAAACGAGAAGTATTTTTAGGCGAACAAGGCGGGTTTCGCTGCCTACCCCGCCCTGGGAGGCACAGACACCAGAGCGGAGCAGGGGGCGATTTCCCAACAGAGGCTTCCGCGGGGGCTCTTACAGGGACACGGAGCCTGCGCTCACTGGGGCCATTCAGCACCCCCAGCACCTCAGCACCCCCGTACCTCTCCTGGAAGGTGCGCACGAGCAGCCAGACGACGAGCGGCAGGTTGTGGCGCTCCTCGTACGTGGGCAGCAGCACCGACACCTTCCCGACCCCCCCCGGCGCCATGTCGCGGCGCTGCCCGCAGCCGCCCCGCGCGGCCAATGGGCGCCGGCCGGAAGCGATCGGCCGGAAGCGGAAGCGGAGCCCCCCCCCGCCATTTTGTCCGGCATGGCGGGCGGAGCGGAGGCGGTGCGGCTGGGCGCCGAGATCGAGCGGCGGGAGCGGGAGCTGCGGGGCCTGCGGGAGCGGCTGGCCGACGTCCTGGCGCGGGAGAGCGGTGGGGATGCCGAGGAGGGATCCGCCGGTGTCGGCGCCGCCGCTTTCCCCGCCGAGCTCCCTCCCCTGCCCGGCCAGGCCTCGCTGAGCGCCGCCGCCATCCTGCGGTACAGCCGGCAGCTGGTGCTGCCCGAGCTGGGCGTGCGGGGGCAGCTGCGCCTCGCCCGCTGCTCCGTGCTCGTGGTGGGCTGCGGAGGGCTGGGCTGCCCCCTCGCGCAGTACCTGGCCGCGGCCGGCATCGGCCGCCTGGGGCTGGTGGATCACGACGTGGTGGAGACCAGCAACTTGCACCGGCAGGTGCTGCACGGGGAGGCCCGCCGGGGGCTCCCCAAGGCCGTGTCTGCCGCGGCGACCCTGCGGCTGCTCAATTCCACGGTACATTACGTGCCCTACTGCGGCGCCCTGAGCCCGAGCACCGCCCTGGAGCTGGTGCGGCAGTACGACGTGGTGGCCGACTGCTCCGACAACGTCCCCACCAGGTACCTGGTGAACGACGCCTGTGTCCTGGCCGGGAAGCCCCTGGTGTCCGGCAGCGCCCTCCGGCTGGAGGGGCAGCTAGTGGTGTACAACTACCAAGGGGGACCCTGCTACCGATGTCTCTTCCCCAAGCCCCCTCCGCCAGAGACGGTGACAAACTGTGCAGATGGGGGGGTGCTGGGTGTCGTGCCGGGCATCATGGGGTGCATTCAGGCCTTGGAAGTGTTGAAGATAGCCTCGGGAATGGGTACCTCCTTCAATCAGTTCATGCTGATGTTTGATGCTCGGGAAGGGAAATTTCGCAACATCAAGTTAAGACCAAAGAAAGCAGACTGTGCCGTTTGTGGGGACAATCCCTCTGTCACTCGCCTTCAGGATTATGAAGCGTTTTGTGGTTCTTCTGCAACAGACAAATGTAGGACTTTACATCTGCTGTCCAGTAAAGACAGGATATCTGTAGAGGAATACAAAAAACTGTTGGATGAGCAAGTTCCTCATGTATTGTTAGATGTTCGTCCCCAGGTTGAAGTGGATATCTGTCGCCTGGCACACGCTGTCCACATTCCTTTGAGTAAATTAGAGGAAAAAAATGAAGAATATTTGGAATACTTAGAAAAACGAATCTGTGAAGAAAAGCAGAGAATTAATGGCCAAACATCCTTTCCTGTATATGTTGTTTGCAAATTAGGCAATGACTCCCAGAAGGCTGTAAGAATTATTCAGGAGTTACCTGTCAAAGAATATGGTCCTGTGTTAGCTAAGGATATTAGAGGGGGGCTCATGGCTTGGGCCAGTAAAATTGACCCAACATTTCCTCAGTACTAGAAATCTAAATGGGAAAAAAAAAGGATATTCACTGTAAATGCATGGGGTTTAAATGTCTCTGTGCAGTGTCTGTATCATGTGGAGATATAACGTGGTATTTCTATCTTCCGTGTCTGTTATTTTTTTAACTATATATTTGTCGGTGCCTGTTTTTATATAAAAATATGAAATACGTGGAAATAAATAATTTTCACTGTTAAAAAACAACCAAGAAAATTTGGAATGACTGCTTAATTGTGCAAGTGATAATTGAGAATTAATTCTAATCATTACAGCCTTGAGAATGACCTAGCACAAGAGTCTAGTGTTGAATGTTTTTACTCATTCTCCTAACTGACCAACATAAATTGAAATAATACATGTAGTGGGTTGAAAAACACAACGCAACAGTAACTGGTAATCTCTGGCTGGTCAGTAGCACTTTCAAGCCCATCATAGGGAATTGCCAAGAAAAAGTCCATCTGACGAGACTTTCAGTCACCAGCTTTCAGCTTGTTGCAGCAGCGTTGTGTATTTAGGAAAGAAGCGCTCACTGCAAGTAACAGTCAGGGTAGAGCTCCTACCAAAGTGACAGAGCAAACCAAACATCTGTAGTCAGATTTTCTTTAGAGCCAAAGGCAGTATTCCTACAGGGTGCTGTTAAGCTTTGACTAGCTTAGGCAGGAAAGCCAAAGCTGAAGGGCTTTTGAACATGTGCTTGAATGTGACCACCAAGTGTAGTTTACGCGTAGCTCCTGTATAATCGACCACTTAATTGCTTTCATACCATGATCTTTACAAGCCTAGTTTCTCTGGATTTGGGTAATTATGATGATAGTTCCCACAATCTTAAGAAATGGAGTAAGCGATGCATTTGAGTAAAACCAGTTTTTGTGTAATTTGAGTATTAAACGCCATGAAGATTATTCTGTGACTAGGGAGTTTCAGGTGCATTGGAGGTACTTTGTGGTCTTACATACCTGTCAAGAACTTCAAAAGCCAGCCATCCTCATCTGTGGGCTGGCAACAAGGGTTTTCTTCAGCTTGTACAGCAAAAGTGAAGTTATGCCATAGTAATTATCTTATTAATAAAGATGTGGGTTTCCTGAAATTTCTAAGCAGGAAAACAGCGCTCGTCATGTCTAACCTTTGCATTATACAAGAGCGAAAAAAATACTGCTGGTAAGTTAGTAGTCCAAAAGGTGCATCTTAATAAAATAAAGTGGAAAACACCCACACTACTTACTTTATTATGGGTTCTAGTACTAACAATCTCTCTTCAAGGAAACGGATGAATTTGTGAATACAGAGTCATATCTGCAATTAGAGGACAAGGAAAGTGTTTAAGGCCATGGGTGAAAGTAAGCATTAGTGCATTGTGATGTGTGAGAGTCAGAAGACCTTTCAAGGCAGGGTGTGGAGGCTCGGTTCGGTTACAAAATCTGGGGCCTGGTAAGAGACTTGAAATGCATGAGCTGGGTTTTCTTTTTTTCTGTAGTTAGAGCAGTGGCAAACGAGGCTCTAATATCCAACCTTAGCCAAACTTACCTGACTTCATTTCTTGAACTCCGTCAAACATGTAGTGGTTTCTCTTTCCACCAGGAGGTATCATAGCAAAACTCTGTTTAGAAATTCCAGGAGCAGCAATAAAACTGTCCTGTCGTAGTGCTGCCAAAGCACTGCCTAAATACTGATGCATGTTGGCATTGTGAATAAGACAAGCGGCTTTATTCAGGGAGCGTACAGTGTCGCTGGTCAAAGATGCCTTACCAGGAGGGGAAAGGTTAGGCAGCAAAGTCTTTTTCTCTGGCCCTCAGTCTTGATGTTTCGAGGCTGCTTTTTGCCTGTTTGGTCATACCCTCTTTTACCTTAAAGTGGCTTACTGCAGTTTGGCACAGGAATTGAACAGGAAACAGCTTCCTGTTGGAAATGTAGGACAATGAAAAGTGGTTGTAGCGTTTGTTCAGAATTGCTGCCTTTGAATCCCCATGTAGGTCTGTGGGAGAGTTTTATGGTTCAGGCACAGACTCAAGTATCCAAACTTGTTTTGTCCTGGGACGTGGTTGTTATTCTAAAGCAGAGTACATCAAGCTGCTCTAGCTTTCAGGGAAGTCTAGACAGTATTTCATACAAGGCATTGATGTGTCTTGGTAAGCTAAAAGCCTTATTTTGGTGGCAGGAGCCTCCAACTCCAACAAATTCAGAACTGATCTAAAACAGAAGTGTGTAACTAAAAATAAAGCTAATAATATTGTTAGACAAATCTGTAAGGGACTATGTCCAAACCAAGTTCTCAGAGTTCATGGACGGGAATTTTTGGTGTGTGAACACCTAGCATATTGTTACGCTATGTGCGAACATAACTTTGAGTTAAAATTTAACTGTTCAAAACAAAACTATGCGCTCGGTGCTTGAAACACTGCAAGCACAAGTTTATCTTTTTCTCTTTTTTAATACGAAAGTCCTAAGCTGTCGTTTGTAAAAACCATCACCAAAAAATGTTCAGGGTGTTTGCTAGGTGGCACTGCAAGTTAATAAACCAGATCATTCCCCAGTCTGTAAAGAGGCAATTCAACCTTAGCTAGAGCTGAGGTGCATTTGTAGCAACACAAAGTTAAACATTTCTTTTGAAAAAAGACCAGTGAATTTATTTGGAGAACAAGAACTGAACTCGCAGACCCGATGCATCAGGACAAGACCACCTGATGTGTCTGTGCCTGGAGCTCAGAAACATTCCTGCGGTAATAAAACTGGATTGTGAGCCTTAGTGTCCCACATAGCGCTGTGGGAATATATATTTGTTGTGTCTGTCTTCAGTGTTTAAAAGCTAAAATAAAAGGAAAAAAGCCTACAGGTGTGTTCAGTACAAATGTGCACGAACCTACTGACAGCAAACCTCCATCCTCTGCAGAAACTTCAGATCCCAAATCAACAACCAGCTCTGCCTCTTGTAGCTCTCTAAAAAACGCTGTAACCGAAGTGGTGGAACACGGGGATCAAAGCAAACACGTTCATTTGTTTAAAGCTTCTGTAACAATAAACATCCTTTAACTCAGGATTTATTTTAATGCTTTGAAAGTTTTTCTCTTTATAATCTTCAGCTTCCTGTGCGGGATATCTTTTAAGCTTGCATTCCTTTAAATCTGTGATTAAACATCTGCATTATGCTATCAGTGGGGAATCTGCCAGACCTCTTGGTCCCTCGATATAAATCGGATGTCTTGTGAGGTGGTGGCACCTGCGTCAGTTTGAGTAATTGTAATTTTCATTGAAAGCAGTGCTGGTTTGAAAACAGAAATGAAAAAATGGTGCATTTGGTATTTCCTGCAGTAGACCATCACAATATTACAGATGACATTACTTAAATCATGTCCTGATTAATTAGGTGAGTTGTTCATGAAACTGAGTCACTCTATCACCAGAGATGAAAGGCTTGCTTATCACGGTGTATTTTAGAAGGAGTTGAGTCACTGCAGTGTCAGCATGAACTTTATTCGTGTTGCTTAGTTTATGCACGCATCTGGCTTGATGGCATGAAGCAGAATTAAAAAGAAAAAAAAGAACAGTGGGTACTGCGATGTTTTGTTCCAGTTGCCAGCTGGGTTCAGCCAACGTGTGTAGTCCAGGGCAGTGTTCTCGGCTGGTGCTCTGTAAAATAGTAGCGGCTTGTAAGACATCAGAAGATGATCTTTAAAGTGACCGGGGAAAAAAAGTGCACGTGTTCCGGTAAATTTGAATAAAATGCAGCAAGACCACTCTAGGGGAAAAAGAATCCACTGGTAAGGTTCCCCCCACACCCCAACAGCAACAACTGATTTCTCCACAGGACGACTAGGCTTTTCCTTTTCCTAGGCGTTGTCGTCTGTGACCTTTTAGTAACTCTTGAAAAGATTTTTGTTCATGCAGACAAAAGTTTATAAAGGGTTAGAGGTCAGGTTTTTAAAAACAAAGCTTCCAATTTAAAGATACTCACATTTGTGATGTCAGATATTACTTTAAATCAAACCTTATAAAGTTGTGTTTCAATGCAGCAAGATAACTAATAGCTGCCCATAACTTATATCTTTGTGATAGCCAGTCGTGCCTACATTTACTGCTGGTTCATGGTTAACGTTCCTGCTGACCGGTTTCATGTATAGGAAGTTCAGTCCTAATGACGTTCTAGTGAAGTCTGCATTGCAGGGCTGCTGAAGTTCTGGCTGCTGTGTTATTGGTTCTGCAAGATTTTCATCTGAAGCTCCTCCATTAGTGCCTGCTCATGTCAGTGGAAGAAATACCTTGGAAGAGCTGTGGATCAGAATGTAACAAGGATTTGCTTTTTCTTCTAGAGTAAGAGTGTGTTCAGCCCCTGCATTCCTTTCTATATGACACTGAAAGCTTTTGCCTTTTATTCCCATGTGATCACCTAATACTAATAAAAGGTGGCAGCTCTTTCATGTGGGAGAAGGCAAATGGATTGACCTACACGGGTCACGTTTATCTGAGATCATCTGCGAAGTGCTCCTATCTGAGGGAGGAAACCAAGGAGGAGTAATGTAATGTCATCTTTTCACTTACAACCCCTTTTTTGTCTGTTTCAGAAAGAACAATTACTTTGTAGAACGCCTTACGGCTTGCAGCTGTCATGTAGAGACAAAGATCTTAAATAGCATTGCTGGTTAGTAAAACAAATATGCTGAAACCAAGCTTAAGGAAATTCCTCAGCTTCACTTGGTTTTGCTGTAGGCAGTGAATTGGTTTCTTGAAAGTGCTGATAATGAGAAGATGCTCGTCTTTTGATTACTGGACCGAAGTAATCTGCAATTCGCCTGCAGTCTTCTGAAGTCTTTTGGTGAAAAACAGGAGAGGCTTAAACAGGAACAGCGTATTCTGAAGGTGAGATGCATTGCTGGGGCAAACAGGCTAAGTCTGAGGAGATCGTTTGCAGTTACTTGTTCAGCAACATGAAATTTTGCTGCCTGTTGGCAGGTGATTCCTCCTCAAGGAATGTGCTGGATGTTACCTGTTTTACAGGCATCGGAAGCGTGGATCCATTTTAGTGATTGCAGACTGAAGTGCTGCATGCTCTGCGTTGTGGTGACAAGCCCTCACAGCAGTGGAGCTGTGTGTGACTTCACTGCTGAAACCAAAACGTAACCAACACACCCAGGTTTGCAGAGGTTGCTTATAAAGATAATTGCTGTGTGAGAAGTCTCACAAGTGCAGCAAAGCGTCAGAGCAAGATTGTCTTGCTTATGCTGGTCTGAGTTCTCCTGCAGAACCCTGCCTTGCTGGAAGGATCGGTCACTGCACACACTGAGCAGGTTGCTTCAAACTTGGACCCACACTGAACAAAACAACGGGAGCCTGTAGTGGTACAAGGACTGGTACAAACTGGGTTGCTTGGTTTGATTACAAGACTTCTGCCAGAAATAATTGAGTAGTTTTCAAATGGCAGGTTTGAATAAAAAGAAGCTACTTTGCTAGAGAGTAGCTGGGAAAAGAAAAAGAGGCAAAAATGAAGAGTAGCCATAGCTGTGGCTGGAGACTGGTGTTCCTCAGAGGAGGTACTAGTTATTTGAATTTCTAGTGGGCATGGTAGGGTCATACATTTCATCCTACAGGCTAACAGAAGAGTAAAATATTAATGTGTTAGGGTAGCAAAGTTTAGAGTAGTTAGCAAACAACGTAAACCACAGGAAAACACACGCTGGTTTGTGGTTAGTACCTTCTGTGGTTTCTGTTACCACTGGTTAAACGTACCAGCCCTCTGCTTACCTTATACCGCAGCTTCAAGAACTTTGTGCGGAAAATAAATACAGCACAGGAAAAGAAGCAGTGTGTGCTTAGAACCCCTGGTTAGGAAGGAGATGCAAAAATTTCCTCGAGCTTTCTCCTTGAATAGCTGAGTGGTCCAAAGGGGTGATGATTTTCTGAATAACGTAAAAGACTGAGAAGAAATCCAAAGTTTCTGCTAAGGTTTGGCTGTACACCTGAGCAAATCACTCTGCCTGCTCTCTGTTGTGTCCGGTGTGTTTACATGTTCCTCTAGTGATCAGATCCCATGGGAGCGTTCCGTTCTAGAACAGTTCGGGGATCTTAGATTCATAGCTTTTGTGACTTGGACAAGCAGTGGGATATTGCATCTCCTCTGCTGGACACAATGAGACGTTTGCCCACTCACAGTGTAAATACGGTGTAACCTTTGTTAGGCAGTCAGAAGTTTGAGCAATGCAGCAGCAGAACAGCAACTGTTACCTCCTGGTCTGTTTAGGAAAGGCAAGTGGCTTCTGTTTGCCTATTTTCTAGTCTTTTATCATTGGATCGATTCATTTAATCAGAATATCTTTCATACGGTTGGTTCATCCGGCTGTAAAAGCCAACTGAAATATGCTTGTGATGGCGCTGCTCTGACCTCATTTGCTTCTTTTGGTTGTGAAGTCGTTGCAATTCCATTTCATGCTGCTGGTAAAAATTGTAGTGAAGAACAAAAAATAGCTTCCATCCAAAATGACACCTGCCGCGAAGGTATCAGAAAAGGAGATTGATACAAATTTAGCCTGGTCTATTGAACACAAGTTTCCCAGCCAGAAATATTCCCGTTCTGTATCAGGCCTACTTATAACGATAGCATCTAGTGGAAGTGCAGCCGGGACGAAGCCGGGAAGGCCTGCTGGGGCAGAGGCATCCAGGCCGCAGAGCGATGCCCGTGGATTCGGCTGCAGTCCTGGCAGGTGGGACGAGGGCTGTGGACGGGGTGCTCAGACACTGGGGGAGTGGGCCTTTGGAGGGCCCAGACACGGCTGTCAGCTGTGGGTTTTGCTGTCGGGAGCCTTCAGCATCGGCCCCCGCAGGAAGAAACCTGCCGCCAATGTCCTTGTGGCTTCCCGGCCCTGCCTTGCACAGAAGCTGCACGTTTGCTCACAAGGTGTTCGTGCTGTTGCTAGGAGACTGAATCCCGGCTCGCAAGGAAAGGTTATGTCCAAATTTAAAATGGCTCCTCTCGTGTGTTTGGCTGGGAAATGAAGTCTGTGGTACAGATGGGCATTCACCCGCTCATGAATAGCGAAAGGAAGTTCTTAGGTCATGAAATAGATTTCTAACCTCACAATACAAGGGTCTGAAACTTGAAAAAGACAGACCTGTATTTACCTGCGTGTACGCAAATGGGCACACACGGAGCACAGGCGTGTTCCACATACTGTGTGACAGAACCACAAGTTCTGGGTGGAATTTATAGAAATCCTTTCCAGGATATGCAAGTTGTCCTTTTCAAACACACTTTGTGAAACTCTGCTCGTGTTTTCTATTTTATTACTGTACCTGTGGGTAGTAACAGCTGTAACGGTAGTTAGAACTTGATAAAGCCCATTTAGGTGCCCTTTTAGTAAAACTGGCTTTGTTTGTTGTGTGTCTGTGCTGTCTTGCCCCTCAGATGAGAGCACCCGCAGCTCCCTCAGCGCTCGGAGCCCCAGTGCTCGTCTTTGAATCACTCCCTGCACTGACCCAGGGAACATCTGAATATTGACGCTTTGCTTTTTAAACAATGATTTATTTTTTCTCCTTTGCCTTCTGCCCTGAGCTCTGAGTTACGGCCTTTTCATCTCCTGCCTTGATTAGTGTTAAGCTCCTTCTCTACTAAGATATCTTTAATGCCATATTTCAGTCCGTTCAGAGCACCATTATGGGATGGTTTCTTATAACTGTTTCTTGGATGCAGTTACCTTGATCAGTTCTTCAGTTTTCACAGTGATAAGCTTACATTTCATGTTCTTATCTTGTCAGTCTTTTAAATCAGTGATCATTTGGTAGATTTTTATCATGTTTCCCTCTTTATTTCCTTTTGTCTGTACTGTGGTTAAAAATAGTGACAGCGCTGATGTACAATGCTTCTAAAAAAAAAAAAAAAAACAAAGCCATTCTAGTGCAATGTGAGAATTACCATGAATGCTGAAGGCTTTATGTTTTTGCACCAGGGACTCAGAGTGCAGACACTGGGGGAGACTCCTTCGTAACGTCCTGGTGCTGCTGAGTGCTGCATGTGCCAGAGGCAGATAAGCTTGAACAAAAGGAGAAGTTTTGTGACTTTTCCTGGCATCGTGCAATATTGCAGAGACTCTGAAACAGCTTCCTTTTAGTGTTCCCATTATTAATTTCAGGTAATACGGCTGTCATTAATACCACTGACCTCACAGCTGGGCAGGCTTCTGCTTTAGAGCAGGGCTGTGTCTGTGCCTGATACTCTTCCAAGCGAAGACTGAAGCTTTTTATCATGGAGATTGTGTACCTGTGAGGCTACACCTCAAGCTGCTGGAGGACCTGGTGCTTTCTGGCTGGAGACGGTGCCCTAGACTTGGCAGTGTGATGTGACTGCCTTCAGTTTTCCTTTACCTACCAACAAATCCATGTCAGGAAGAGGCTGACAGCCTTTCTCACAGCACACCTGTGCTGCTGTTGCAGAGGGTCTTGTTCAGGTGTTGCTCAGCACCAACAGACCTCCATGCCCCTGGGCACCTTGCTCTCTCTTGTGGCTCTCAGCGCGATCCGCTGTTACTGCGATGCCTGCGGGGTGCTTCCAGTGGGAAGGTGAGGCAGGCAGGGGAGAGCTGTGCTGTAAGCAATTACGTTACAGGAAAATTGTTAGTTGTGGAGGTTGCATCCTGCTGTTCTTTGTGTCCTCCTTTTTATCTTTACCTGTGCTTTCTCTCCACAGTGAACTCTGGGGGTACAGAAGTGGAGGGGGTGACAAAGCTACTTAAGTGATAAGTCGTTCTACTGGTGCAAGCTCGGAGCCAAAATCATGTGCAGAAACTCTGTGCAGAGCTGTAGATTAGTCTACTTGCAATTGATGAACAGTGTGCTGAGCTTGTGTGCTCCTTCCTGCTAAAAAAACGTCTGTCACACAGGGGTAACGTGGGACCGCTGTATCTGACATGAGAACCTCCAGCACGGTCCCTGCCTTGAGCCCTCTGGTGTGCCTTTGGACATCTATTTTTTTTTTAAACCCTAGACAGTAAGGAATCAAAGAGTCCCTGTTTGGCTCCTGTTTAGTTTAGAACCCAAACCCTGCAAACTACCTTATTCAAATTTGAAGCATTTTAAAGAAAAGATTGGGCTCAAGTTCTCGCTGCAGTCGGGGAGAGAAATGAATCTCTCTGCAGTGAGACATCCCGCTTTGCTACCGGTGTCCCTGTGTGCTTGCAGATCTAACAGCCTGCTCTGGCGAACGAGAGCCCACATGTGCAGAAGGCAAGCTAAGGAAGGAAATGAATATTTGCCTCTGCATTTTAAAAGCAGTTTCTTATTTTTTTAATACATCTTTTTAACGATGACTGGTGTGAACTGATGCTTTTAGGACAGGGTTCCTGGGACTTGGAAGTGAACTGCGAGGAGCGGCCCGTAGATGGCAATGTAAGATCCTTGAATTGGGCACATTCTGCGGTGTGCACTGATGAAAACCCGTTATCTTAACCAAACGCTGACGCACAGGTAGGATTTACACTGTTTGTCATTAACTTGGCTCTTCTGCAGAATCCACCAAAGTGGTCTGGCAGAATTGACCATTCCTTCTTTTGTGGATGCATTTTGATGCTAAAACGTTTAGTTAGAAATACGGTTGTATTCCAAGACAGTAAATAATGATAAATTTTGGTCCACAGGGAAAACTTGGACTTTGCATACCAGTCGTATGCAAAAATTTAAATATGCAGCATGGTCCTGCGCAAGCGCTTGAAGTACTTGAGCTGTGGGCCAGAGTTACTGCTCTCAGTAGGAAGAGCAAGGAGTCAGTGGGAAGAAAATCCACAGATTTACGCAAGTCACACCAGGAAGAATATTTTATTAATGAATTTTAGGGCATACGGCCTGTGTGTTGGGATGCCAACTATTGTTGCTGGTGCTGCTTTTCTGATCCCATCAAACCGTGTTTGTTTTCATCCTGCGATACCCGTATTGAATTTGTGCTCTCTGCTTTCACCTAACTAAAAGCTAACTTCACCCAATTATTGTGCCACATGATACTCTGCAGTCTTAATTTTCCCCACGCAGGCTGTCCCCTGAAGCATTCCTCTCAATAATTAAAGACACCTGCAATTCCACAGTGTTGGATCTGATTTGCTTGATTTCCCAAGATGTGCTTCCATTTTTGAGTGGTACTGAGCCGTCTTTTCCTTGCTTGGCCTGAGAATTGCTACTGATATAAAAGCTCTCGATGATATTTCTCAGTTTCTTCATGTCATGAAGTGTTTCACTAATGAAAATGAGCAGCATCACTTCAATGCATCGTTCAGTAATTGTGTGTCAAAACTTTACCTCTCTGTATAATTACGTACAGGAGCTCCTGCTAGCCCACACAGCTTTGTTCTTGTGGTAGGCACACCGTTTAAATTGCAGTGTTATACTGAGCAGGAAGATCAACATTACTATATTTGTTGACCACTTAACTGGAATGATTGAGAGCTGTAAAGCTATCTGTCTAGTTTTGGAGACAAGCAGCCTTGGGTTTTAATTCTAATCTCCAGATGAGGGCTGGAGAAGGTTTGTATTCCAGGTCAGTCATTTGAGCAGGCTAATTATTGTAGTTAAAGCCCTGTTTTTCTGGACCCACAATGAATGTAGGGAACAAATTATGACTATAATTAAGTATGACTACAAAACTGCAGTCATTACACAGGATACCTGATAAAGGAGAAGCTGAAACCTCATCTTGACAGCATTACATGTGTTTATGTGCCCTAGCTCCGGTGTTGCACAAGGCTTGTTCAACGCGTCACAAGGGCTACAGGGATAATGAATGAATATTTATAAAGTGGAGCAGATATGCTCTAATTACCCTAATTGGCCTACTGTGTTTCCAGTTACGGCAGAACTTTATTTCTGTTCAAGTGACATTTGCTTCTGGATTAGTTCCCACAGGCAAAGAGAAAGTAAAACCCTGTTGGGCAGGGCAGAAACGTCCCCTGATGCTGTGATCGTGCAGTTTCTTCAGCCTGCTTTTGGCAGGGCTAATTGCACTCCTGATATCTTCAGTGAATCCTGAGGAGTATTTCGGAAGACACAAGATGCTGGAAAATGACAAAGAAAAACAACAAGCAAAAAGGGAGGAAGTTCTGATTTTATTGTTAATAATGAATAGGCCAAACTCGGAACATGTTCAGTTTGGCAGCGCAGTGCAGGCAATATTCTTCTTGACTTTATTTGTGGTATACGAATTTATCTTAATTTGTGGTGTGTGACTTTACACAGTCCTGTACAGTGACTGACTGATGCCAAACAAGGAATGCTGTCCTAAGGACGTACACTCTAATGTCACAAGACGAGACAGAACATGCACAAAGCTGAAGTGCTGCGGTGAGGTGGAAGTTCTGGATTGGAACCAGTCTTCTTTGCTTCCCTGACCTTCTTATGTGCTCATTACTAGGTTAGGAACACTGAGATCGTTACCAGTGCTGAAATGGGATTATGAAATGCCACACGGGAAGTGGTAAATGAGTGGGTGAATCTAGTGTTAAGCATTCTCTGTGTTAGCAATAGAGCTTGTGAAGGTATTTTTGTTGCTGGGGGTGACGTTCATCCCCTGTGGTGAGCGCTAGCTCAGGCCTTCAGTTCTGTCTAGTTCCTGTAGGTTGCACTCTGTGTTCTCTAGATGGCCTATGGGATACCGCAGTTCCACCATTTCAGAAGACATTTACTTTAGGCATTTTTTTCTGTATTTTTGGTACCCATAACATCTTCTGGATAAACAGATACTAAATTCCTGTTAAATCTCCCACAAGGGAGCCAACAGAACTATTAACCTGGAAAGAACTAGGCCACGAACCATTGTAGCACTGACCGATGCACGAGCAGAGACTGATGTCCCAGTCTTCAAAGTCACATTTGTCACTTTTACTTCTAATTTCTGCTTGAACAGAGTCAATTAAATCTGTAGGTTTAGAAGCATCCACTCCAGTTTTCAGCCTGTTGCAAACCTGGGAGAGGGATGTGAACTTTTATGGCTTTGTTAAAGAAGTATGTTCCTTTCCTCTTGTTTTAATTTACTGGTCTTGTCTCTTCACTAAGCCAAAAGAAAAAAAACAGATCAGTAATTGGGGGGATCAGAACAATTTCAGTCAGGCACTGTGTTGGGTCTGTCAAGAGCCATATTTGCCACGGCCATTGTTTCACACTGATCCCGGCCAAGGCCAAGCTGACCTCTCTGGCGCAGGATTCTGGGTGCTGCTTCCTATTTCTTGGTCCCCACAGGTAGCGAATGAGACATGGAAAGGACAAATAATGCGGAGTTAGTGCCGGAAGATATCGGTGGGTCTGTGCAATTCAAGATTAAGGCTCCAATTCGTCTGACCTAACACCGGCCTTTTAATGAGACACCTGAACTAGGGATCTGGTTTGTTCTTTGCACCCTCTGTTTAAAAGATAAAAAATGGGGAAGACTGCACTTCTGCCGGTGGTGAGTCAGATCTTCCGGCAGACTGGCTGCTGCTTCAGGTGCTTTGGTAGGTGCCTAATGGGAATGTTGACTGAGCCTCAGTCCATAGCCTGGAGGGGGAAGACTGAGCAGAAAGCTTTTGTTCAGAGACTCCTATGAAACTTTGGTTTAATAAGACCACAGAGCTATAGCAGTAGGAATGAGAACCTTCTACAGCAAAACTCCTTTGCTTTTGCATCAGCCTGAATACCCAGTTAAATCCTACCCACACAAGTCATGAATGTAGAGAGCGTGCCAGCTTTCCTTCCCAGACGTGTATCTGATGATGTGCAAATTCATGATTCAGTTCTGCATAATTGTTGGTATTGCTTAATTGGACTTGCTAAAGCCTCTGACTGTTCTGTAACACTACTAAAGCCTCTTAATATGGAAATCTGAAGTACTGAATTACAGTGGACAAAACTAAGGAGCAATGATTTTATTCCTTTTGTTACAGTTTTTTGAGGACATGCAGATGAAGAAGGAAAAGATTTTGGAGCAAGTAATTTAATACAACACCTTTACCTGGAAGTTCTGGTTTTATTAGGGTTTTTTCTCTTCCTCAATCTCCACACACCCTTCCAGTTCTTTCCTGAAATCTGTTAGTTTCTTTGATTAAATGGTTAAAATTGTTTTTGAGTTATATCCCAATCAACAGGTCAGTAATTGATTGAGACTCTTGGGACAACATGCAGAAAAATTTTCCCTATTCAAGCTGCTGAACTGGTACCTAGATTTTTCTATACTGAGAATTTTATTTCTTAAGAAATGCATTTTTTTCACAGCCAGCATGCTTCAGCTAGTGATACAGCCCAAACTCTCCCTCAGCTGCTGCTCACTTCTCAGGAGGACCCCAGGTTGTCGTGCCTGCCCGTAGCACGTCTGAGTCTCTCACTGCCTTAAGAAGCACGTGGAAGTGAAAGGAGAACCTAACGCTTTATTCATCAAAACCAATACAGCTGCTGCTGTTTGAATTCATGCTGTACATGTTTGTGCAGTACAGCCAGGTTAATATAAATAGCAATGCAAGCCTACCGCTCCTGGAGACATGCGCCGCTCTTTGTCGGTGGCAATTCAAACAATTCTTTTGACTTCAGAAAAACACAAAGTGTTTTTATTGGGACTTTCTTGTTGACTGCACATGCAGTTAAAATGCAAAAAAGGAGTGATAGCTGACTTGGTAGCTGTCAGCCGTGTCACTGGAAAGAGCCAGCTTTTGAATCAATGCATAATTTTCATGAATTTGACTAAAATTTCAGATAATGTGCTGTAAAGAGACATAATCGTGTTAAACGTTCAGCCTTCACAGTAGAAGCTGGAACGCAGCATGTGGGTTTCGTATTAACGTTGTGCTCTGAAGACGTATAGCTGGTTTTATTTAGCATAAGGACTACAGTATGCATTACCTTGTGTGAAACATAAGCCAGTTTGATACAGTGATTCACAGTGAACCATGTTGGTATGCTTACAAGAGATGCGTTGCCAAGCGCAGAATTACATAGGGGTGCATCCTGGAAGGCTTCTTTGTTCCTGGCTCAGGCAGAACTCCCAACAGGCAAGATGCTTTCACAGGTTTGCTCAACCAACACCCAAATTCAGGGTGATTTATTTATTTTTATATTTTTTTTCTGGACAAGGACTTCAGAATCAAGCTATCATTCTGGCATAAAAATAAAATGATACATGAAATTAATGAGTATTAACTCAATGTAAAGGCACTGAGAAAATGGACAGAGCTTCGGTATTTATTAGCTAGGAAAAAAAAAAAGGAAATAAGCTTAGGTTTTATTTGGTAAGTCTTGATTTCTCCTTCTATTCACTTACAGCTTCTTATTTCTGGCTCAGCCTGTCAAACACATCCTTAAATAAGCAACTGTTGCTCACAGGACTAATCTAATTACCAGCTCTTTTTATGACTGCTGACACGAAGGTAGAAGGATGTATAGCACTTGTGTTGAAGCCAATTCTACAGATGATCAAACATTTTTGAAATTAAGAGTATTTTGGATGGAAAATGTGTCCCTTTTTTTTGTCACAATGTTCCAGTTTTTTGTCCAACTCTAATTAAAGCCGAAGAACAAGAGTGAAAAGCTGGTTGCATTCCTAGCTCTGGCACGTAATTAGTTGCCAAGAGTTTAGTCTGGGTATTTTAGCGCTGCAGTAAAGCTCCATAGGCATGTTTGCCTATGACAGCCTGGAGTCTTAGATCCCTAATTATTTGTAGAGTGCATTTTTGCAAGTTTTGTAATTATTTCTTAAAAGTAAGCATACCAAAATGCCTTCAGATTGTTTTTTAAAGACATCTGAATGGAAAACCAGTGTAACGTGGACTTGAGCAAATAGCACAGGCTGAGGAACTTCCAAATCTCTCCCTAGCTCTTACCAGTTAATGAGGGAAAAAAAAAGTGGAATTCATACATTTATCTTTCCTTTATCTCTGAGCACACACGAAGTCAAGCAATTGGATTTCACTCATTTTTTTTTTAAAGTTCTGGAGTTTGTCTCCTGAGTTATGTGAACCGGCCTTGTTCCCTCTAAAATAAATGGGAGGTCTGTCATTAATCTGCACAGAAAGAGGTGCCAAAGCCCAGCGCCTCGCCGACCCGTGTACTCCCACTGGCTTCAGCAGGGGAACCTGGGCCAAGACACGTGTGTGGATGAACAATACACAGTTGTGCTTTAGGACCTAATTGCCTTTTCATAGCCTATTTTAAATTTTCTCTGGTACTGTGATGTCTGTAATAACGGTAAAGTTATAGTTAATTAAGTCTTAGGTCCCTCGTGATTGAGGACAGTGAAGTATAAAGCTGTCAGTACCCCCCACTCCATGACTCAAATGATATTTTCTTTTTTTCATCATTGGCAACTTCCCACGACCATATATTTTCTGCTCCTTTTAAAGAACCAAATGCAGAATGTGAATGGGTAGCTGCAGTATTGATTTGCCAAGTAATGGTAGGGTGTCCCCTGGAAACAGGCCTCTTTTAATTCTGTTTCGTATCTGAGGTAAAGTAAAAACATGGAAACAGATGGCAGGGAACGACTGGCATCTTATCATGCATATTTCATTTGATTTGCAGCTATTCGCCCCTTGACGATGTTAAATGCTACAAAACTCAAAAGACTTTGTTCCTTGGAATCCTGCAGTCGGTGACATAGGATCAACATCGTAACTTCATTTAAATTTTGAAGCTGGTGAGCTCTAAGCATTTACATCTTTAGCGAGGTTACGGTACAAATAGTTTGATTTTTTTTTTCTGTTACACTTATGGCTGACTTACACAGAAATATACAGTTGGTGCTGTGAACGACAAATCTTTATGTTTTTAAGAGCACAGTGGGACAAACAGCTGTGGTTATTTCCATCACGCTCTGAGGCATTTTACTGGGAGAGAATTTAGCCATTAATTTCCTTGTATTTACATTATTTATATACAAGAAGACCAAGAAAAATGGCAGGCTGCTTAATGATTATATACATTGTGATTTGTTTGAAAAAATGCGTATTACAAATGACAAAACAGCCTGTCAAGTACAGAATTATATGTTGTTCCTATTTTTGTCAGAGAACTTTCAATCCCTAAAACCCCACCGTATGATTTCAGTGAAAGATCTGTCCCAAACGTTACACTGGGAAGGTCGGGGGAAGAAACAACATAATAATAGCCTTCTTAAACCACATCAGTTCCTGGTTAATAGCCCCTTTTCTTCCTTTTAATATGAGGGTTACCTTTGTAAAATGCTTCCAAAGCAAATTAAAAGATGAAATCTGATACAACAAAACATTACTTGACATGGGGAAAAAGAGCAACTTAAATTTCATTCATTGTCCCTGGTCTCAGAAGAGAGACTGGGGAATAAAATATCACTCCCTTGTGATGCATTGCTTATCTCAGACTTTGTTTTTAATAAGAACTGTGCTCTCCTGTACATTATTCTTTCCTGTTCTTGCTTTAGCTCAATGTAGGACCGTGAAAACGTGTGGAAGATGGAAGTGACTGGAAATGCCATGAGGAGGATGCCACTCAGGATGCTGCTCAGTGCCACCACTTGGCCGGGAATGCTCCTGGGAACCATGTCTCCGTAGCCTACCGTGGTCATGGTGATGACAGCCCACCAGTAGCACGCGGGGATGCTGGTAAACTCCTGCGAGTCCGCCATCTCGTTCTCGATGACATACAGGAGCGGTGCAAACAGTGCAATGGCCACACAGAGGAAGAGCAGCAGGAGACCAAACTCCCGGGTGCACCTGCGAGCGGTCAGCCCCAGCGTCTGCAGCCCCAGGGAGTGCCTGGCCAGCCGCATGACGTAAAGAATCCTCAAGGCACGGAGTATACGGAGGACCAGACCTACTTTGTCCAGGTAGATGCTCCCAGAGCTGGGCTTTTTGTAGCCCACTGAAGTGGTATCTACTAGCAAAGTGATGTAATATGGCAGAATGGCTATGATGTCTATCAGGGTTAGCGGTCTTCTCAAAAATGCAAACTTGCTCTTTGCCTGGATGAATCTTAGCAGGAACTCCAGTGAAAACCACGCCACACAGACAGACTCCACAATGAAAATATTGTAGCACATCTGGGAACACTCACCCTGGAGGAAAGAGGAGGAGTTTGTAATCGGCACTTGGATAATAACTATTTTAGTTGGTACGGTGACAGAAAGAGAGTTTTGTGGGCTTTTTAAAACCCAAAATATTAAAGGAATTGAAGCTGTTGCTATGGGGAAACACATTGACAAATTGGAACAAGTTAAATGCAAAACTTAAAAAAGAACTACTTATTGCACAGAAGATGTTGCTTGGTAATTTCAGGCATTCTAAATACCAAATGCAAGCTTAACAAGGTGTTATACAATACAAGCGTACTGAAGAATGCCCACTAACAACATTTTCTTTGGACATAGAACTTGATGTGGTTGATTCTTACAAGTAATTGAACACAGTCACGTAAGATTTCCAATCTTCTTTGTGCTATTTTTTCCCTCTAAAGGCAGCCGCAAAATCCCCATTCAAATCAATACCGTCAGACCTTATATTTGTTCTGCTCTTCTCAGCATATACCGTTTTCCATCCTGAAAAGTTAACTTACCTTTTCCTCCTCCTCCCTTAGGTCAGGCATGGTGCTGATGGATAAATTCACTGCTGTAATAGTTACAAATAAAACAGACAAACAAGCAAACACTTTCCCAGGGAGGCCAGACTGGGGTCTTTCCACCATGTCTTGTAACTTTCTCATGCACAAGCCAATTTTTGTCTCCTCTAATGTTTCACCTGTTTCATTTTCTATGAGGTCATCCTCCCGTTCATTTATTTCAGTGAACTCCTCCATTTTTTGCAGATACCTCCTTTTACAACACCAGTCCAAGTTGTCTTCCTCGATTCCCCAGTAGAGCAGCTCCTCTTGGAAAGACAACGCACACATCTCCCGCAGGAGCCGAAGTTTTCCAACCCGCAAAAAGGTCAGGATTGTCCTGAATGCTCCCGGGTTGCGGTCGAAAAAGAATTCATTACATGTCACATCGTAATCATCACAGATGTTTAGAATGTCATCAAAATTGTTGCAGAATTTTAGTTGTCCCAAACGTGTCAATGGGAATTCATCAAGCGTGGTCCATGGGAGCAAATACTTAATGCCCCCTACGTTTATAATAATATGATGCTTCCGATCATCGGGGTGAAACCCTTTCAGGAGATCCTCTTCAGGGTGAATTAGCTTGGCTCTTTGGTAAAAGACTCCCTTAAGGGTTTCTGTTTCTGGGAAGAACGTGTGGTTGAAGGAAGTATCTGAAGCACAGCTCAGGGCACTATAGTCATAATCAGAATTTTCTCCAGGTAGAAGAGTCATCTTGGAAGATAACTTCACATCACTTCGCTACTTCTGCAAGTGTCTTCTGGAACGAAAAACAGATATATGGGTTTAGTGATCGAGGTTGGAACAAATGTAGTGACTGAGGCTCAGAAACATTTGTGGTTGATAAAATAATTGGAAAGAAAACAGCAATGGCTGAGTATGGTCGGAAAAGCTTTCTGGTGAGGCTCCTTTTGTCCAGTCAGGTAGAACTGACTCTGTTTACTGACACTGGGGAACTTTTGTCTCAATGCTGAGGTCTCAGTTCCCAGTGGGTACAGAGGGAAACCAGGAATAATTCCAGCATGTGGCAGGATATTCCAGCTTCAGAAAGGAAGTGTCAAAATTATGACAGTATTCCATAAGAACACAGAATTCAAGTGTATTTTTTAGAAAAGGAAATTGTCTTTTTTATTTAACAATTACACTTTAAAATCTTTATTATTTTAGTTCTTATTAAGTATATAGAAAAAATCAGAAGTCAATTATGCTGTAATTAACTAAATACTTTTGAAAAACAGTTAGTATAAGACTAATTTCTAAAAGGCCATATGGAAACAATTTTGGAAAAACACTTCTATTGATGATCACATAAAATCTTTGTATAGAGTTTACACATTTAATGACATGTCAACTCCCCTTTTATAGACTTGTTTACGAAAGACTGTTAAGAAATAAATGGTTTCTACACAAAAATTGGAATATTATCTCAATTACAATTGGCACCCTATACACAGCAATAGGTCTTTGTTCTAATGTTGAATAGTAGCTGAGAACCAAGGTGACTGCCTTCAGCTGTGATTCTAAGAAACCAAAAAATTCTTAAGATTACTTTGAAAATCAGATTCAAATTCTGCTCACACAAAACTAGTATGAAGTCGGTGGAACGCACGGACCACAAAGTTCAAATTAGTATAAAAAGCAGGTACTGGAAACGTTAAAAGGTTTTGCCTCCCTAATTCACTGCAATTTAAAAGTCAGTCTGAAAGTCTGCTCTTGCTCAGGAGAATCGTACAGTACTGGCTTCTAGGTCTTCCATCCCCACAGTCAGCTACAGCTTAATGTGCGATGTTTAATCCTTAAGCACAGAACTGCTGTTTTCAGAAGCTGGGGTTTGTAAACCACATCAATAATGTTACATCCCTGTTATAGAAGAAAAACAAACAAACATGAATACACTACAGCTGCACCTCCATTTAAGAGCAACCGGCTTTCTTTGCTGCACGGGGGCTTAAAATAATATTTTCAATAAAATACTGTCTCAGTCCTGCTCCCAAACTTCCCAGAATTACTCTAAATGAAGCAGTTCTTTCCATACTCTTACAAACAGCTGAGCTTTGGATGGAGTGATGGTTTCTGATATTTTAATGCGCATACTCTTTAGTACAAAAAGAAATCATTCATTTACTTACCCTTAGGGCCTGTGGTAGGACTGTGGAAAAAGAAAGCCTACGGGAATATACAAGAATGGACAAGGTGTGATTCAGACCTCTCAAGAGCTGTGGTATCATTTTCTGGCTGTTTTGGCAGAGGTAAGCTTTGTCATCTTGCTCCTATCCCAAAGTGGGATCTCTATTGCTATTGCCAGTATTGCTAGGTTTGGGAGCGGCTGTTTGGAGGGTTAACCCATTCTCTGCTAAAATCTTAACTATGTTCGGTGCCTTTTCACTACATACTTGCTTGTATCGCTGAGCGACTCTGTCTTTGCTGCAGAATTATGACTCTTGGGAATCCCCATGGTAGGCAATGGGCAATTCTAAAACTTCCAAAGGAGTTTTATTAAAGGAGGATATAAAAAACTCAAGTAAACTTCTAGTTGATTGCAGTTTGTGCCTCAAGAAAGACTGGGTGAAGGCGTACTGATCTGCAAGTCCTGTTTTCTGAAAGAACATTAACACAGAACGTAATCGTACTAAAAAGTCACTGTCTAGAGAACTCCAGCCAACGCTGGGATTATCAGCGGAGCATCACGACAAACAGTGGCACGCTGCCACTGCCCACTGGTAAAGCTGCAGGGCTCAGATAAATGAATGGATCTGAGGAGAATGACAGCTGGCTCACACAGTGCTAGCTACAGCATGTGGAACAGTGCAAGTCAGGAGCAGTTGAGCTTGTAATTACCCTGCCTTACAGCCCCATCACACGAAGCACTCCTAGTGACCTAAGAGCTGGTCTATTAAAGCATGCCCATCTGCAGAAGTACAGCCACTGTGAGCTCAAGCTGTAGGTGGGAAGATGGGGCTACCTGAGGTATGGTTACGTAGGACCCTTCTCCTTAAGAGTAACTGCTGTTTTCTTTAGAAACAAGTTTTTTCCCCTCTGCCTCAACTATGTCTAAGGCTGGGCTTGCCTAAAGAGAATAAAGATTACGATTAATGGAAGACCGTGGATAAATGGGAGCTAAGTTAACCGGTTTCCCTTCTGTAATACCAGATGATGTTGGTTAGCAACAATTTATCCTCTGAATCTCAGCCAGGAAAAACGAGGAGGCAGCTCATCTCTGTGACTGGTTTGATCTCCCACCACATCCATTGTTGACACAATGGAAAGAAATGGGGAGAGGGAAATGTAAATGTTCGCGTGTCAGACACACGCTGTAACCCTGAGGCATCAACTGTGAAACAACAGAGCAAAGAAAAAATAATTTCTTTCTTCACTTCCAGCTTCTCGACCTGTGCGAGACAATAAATTGGACAAATTAATCCCCTGTGTAACACACAGTGACTGCAGTTATAAAAGGTGGTTCCTTCTATTTCCATAACCAGAACTGGCAAGCCCACAGACTCCACGTAGGCAGCTTTGGTATTTGATGCTGTAGATGTGTTATTTACGTGATTTTTCACCTCCAATACACAAAGTTTCATATCTAAATGGGAAGGATAGGAGAAAATAAGGGACAATAGAAAAGATGGTCTGAACTGAAGGAAAAGAGGAAGGTGAAAAATAAAGCCACATGCTTCTCTGCATGTTTCTTCATTGGAAGGCACCCCTACAGAATGATGATCAGCACTACGTTAAGAAGGGAGCAATCTGATGAATAGAAAGGGTTTTTCTGTTAGTGCGCTTGCAAAAAGAGCAACCTGCTTTACTCGTGCACTGCAGACTGATGACATTGGGGACAGGTGTAAGAAATGCATCGAGGAGTGCGTTATTGGAATATAAAGTCAGGAAAACACATTAGCCTACAGCAGCCATTTTCACAACAATTAAACGAGATGAACTTTAAGGATGTGCTATAACAGTAAAATCCTCCTTCAGATGAAACTGCTCTGGTTAAGTAGGGCCCAGTGATAAAACCCCTCCTCATCTGAGATCGCATTCTGCCCTTTGAATGCTTGGGAGTTTGTGGGGTCCAGTTCTTTCCAGCTCCCTCGCTCATCATGTGTGCTTGTTTTTGATAAATCACTTCTCTCTGAGCTTCTTTACTTTTGTTTGTAAGCTTACCAGGGCAAGAACTGACTTACCACATTATACAGTCCTGGTCGTAGTTCTGGCTTCTAGAAACCACGGTAGTACAGAAAAACTGTCCCATGGCAAGAGCTCTTGGTGACTCTAAATGGTGTGTTGTGCACTTGAATCAGGATATAACATCTTTTCAAAAATCTCTCTCGCACAAGATGATATTCTGATCCATTATGTCTGGTGAAGAAATTGAATTAGAAATCTGTCCTGCCCTTACTTTTAGCACAACTCAGGAAGGGTGCCAGACTCCTAGACAATGGGGAAATTATTATTAAAGATGCCCTTCTGAGGTAAAGGAATAAAAATCCAAAGTAACATGCTGAAATTCCACTTCAAGTTCTCTTCTCCCCCCCTCCAGCATCCTCTGCAGTATTTTGAATTCTGCAGTGCATCTCTGATGTAATCAGAGCTCCTGCAAGGAGTCCTGATACTGCTCTGTGATGCAGACAATTCAAAGTTGTGCCTGGGTGATAACGAGCATGCAAGGAAGATGCGTAACTCCCCCCTAGACTCTTCCATCAGTCCCAGTGCCTGGAACTGATCTCTGCTGCCTTTTACCATTTGGAAACTCAGAAAAAAAAAGTTTCAGTGCAGGGTGAATGTGAACACAGTGACTTGTCTGAAAGGATCCTGGAAGAAACAGCCTTGCAGTTTCCATGTTTTATAGCTTTCTTAGTTAAAATAGGCAGCGTTAAATGCAGCTCTCTTCTGACACCTGATTTCCATCCTGTATCTCCACTGTCAGGGTCCCCCCTGCAATACCGAGCTGTACTCATACGGCTCTCTAGGTAGCAACAACAAATCTCAAACTTCAGCTCTGCTTGCAAAGTGAACCACCAGCCAAATCGAGGTAAAACTTACAGAGGTCAATGTATAGCATAAACCAAAAACATCCTGAAAAACACAATCTCAAAAAAAAGCTCCTATCTGCATACTGCTCTCCTTGATCTGGTCAGTGTTATACTTCAGGGCATCTTTTGACATCCTACAAACTGAATGATGACACACGGTACCCGGTGGTTTGTTTTATACAGCTGAGCCTTATTCTGCCGATAACATTCAGAAGTGAAATAACTTTGCTAGATAACTTATATCCCCAGCAGAATGTTCGAAATACATTATAGCTAATAACTGCGGTAGTTCGCTCGCACTGAAATATATTTGTTAAGCAGTTTTAGCAAGTCCCATTGAAAACAGTCCTTTAAACATCCTGTCATAAAGTAAAGGATTTGTCATTTATTTGCATATAGCCGTATTTCACCACTGGAATGAAGGTAGTCTTGGAGCAGATATTTACGAATGTTTTCTCTGCCCCCAACCCTCCCCCCCCCCCAAATCTTTTCAAACGGAAAAAAACCCTGCCAGAAATACAACGTTTATCAAACCCAGTTAACTTTACCTACTAGCTGCCACGACCGCGAGTCACTAAACAGCTCGGTAGCAAACACATCTCGAGTATTGCAAAAATAACTCCGCGAGAGACCTTCGGCTTAGCCCAGGACGAGGAAATCGCAGCCTCCGCACCGGGCTCGGCGGGCGGGAGAAGCGGGGGGGCTCGGGGAGCATCAGCAGCCCGCAGGACCAGGCAGCTCCGGGCAGGAAGGCGGGGAGCGGCCGGGAAGGTCCCTGCCGGCAGCCGAGCGCCTCCCGCCGCGGGGATGGAGGCAGCTCGCTCCCCCTCCCGGCGCTGCCGCAGGAGCCGACCTGTTGCTGCGACCCTGCGGGGACCCGCACGACCCCCGGGGCAGCCCCCCCCCCGTGCCGGGCTCTGCCTCCCGGCGCCCGCGACCCCGGCGTGTCAAAGTTCCCCCGCGAACTTGCCTGCCGCTCGCCGCCGGTGCCGGGCGGCGGGGGGCGGCCCCGAGGCATGGGGGGCGGCCGCAGCCCCGGGTCCCGCCGCCCAGGTCCCCGCTGCCCCGGCTGCAGACGGAGCCGGAGACGCCGAGGGCTCCGGTGCCGAGCGCTCCGCATGGCGCGGCGGGCGGGGAGGCGGCCGGCGGCTCCCCCGCGCAAAAGCCGCGCAAAAGGCGCGCAGAGCCCGCCCCGCGGGGGCGCGCCCGAGCTGGCGGCGGGGCCGGGGCAGGAGGGGCTGGTCGGCACCTCCCGGCAACGGAGCCGCTTCTCCGCGGGGCGAGGGGCTCGCCGAGGAACGGGGCAGCCCGCTGGGGTCGTGCTTGGCACCGGGGGAGCGGTGGCACGGCCGTGCCGGGCTGGCTGTGCGGGCCGAGGGCGGACAGATGGACGGACGGACGGACGGACGGGTGCTGCCCCTCTGTCACCCCCGGTGGGGTGCTGGAAGCAGGGCGCTGCCCACCGGTGGCACCCCTTCATAAACTTGTGGTGCTCTTCCCACTCGGCGCTGGCTCTGAGCGTGTCCCCGAGGAAGTGTGCAACACACACACTCACACACACACTCACACACACACACACACACACACACACACACTCACACACACACTACGGCCCCCCCCAGCAGAGGGATGGCTCCAGGAAAGCCGAGGTCCCGGGCAGGGGTTACCACAGCGCACCCCTCGCACGGGTCAGGGAGCGCTCCCCGTGCCCGCTCTGCACGGGAACCTGCGGGACGGCCGCGGGGAGCCGCTCACAGCGGGGGTCGTCTCCGGTTTTAAGCGGGGAATTAAAGCTGGGTGGCGGGGTTAAGGAGCCGGCAGCATCTCCAGCTCTGCCACGGACTCGTTCGTGGGCAAACCACTCCCACCCCACGTGTGCTGGCTCCCGGTGGGCGCAGAGCTGCTGCGCTCCTGCTCCTCCGCCGGCCTTACCTCGGGCAGGGTCCTGGGGGAGGGAAACTCCTGCGGGTGGACTCCGGCACCTCGGGCCGGGCCGGGAGAGGCACCTCGAGCTGCGTGGGACAGGGGCTGTCTCCTGTTCTGAGCATCATGCACTGGCACCAAGAGCAGGGGGGGGTCTCATTTCGAGTGAGGTCCTTTGTTGCTATGGTAATACAAATTGAAAACCTATACTATAGTAATTTTAGCAAAATCTCTCTCTCTCTTTTTTTTTTTTTTTTTTTTCTAAATTAAATTGGACACTGTGCTTCAGAATTGTGTGGGCATACTGGAATAGTCATGCTTGTATTCTTCGACCGGAGTTGTTAAACAGCACTTCTAGAGGGCTGTCATCGGCTGTGCCTGAGAGCAACTTGCTGCTTCTTTCCTGATATCGCATCCGATTTGTATTCGATTTGGGGAAGTTTTCCTAGGGTGGCTCTCAGCCTTTAACTCTAGAAGGGAGGTAGCTGGTTTTACTGACCACAGTGAGATGGATGAAGAGGTTTGCCCTTTGTGTATTCCATAACAATCCAGTTAATGAAAACCTGTATTTTAAAAGCCTTTATTGATGGTTGGTGTCAAAAAGGAAGGACACACAAATAAGATCTCCCAGGGAATTTTCTGGGATCGTTTTTCGCTGGTATTTTCTGTGATAACTTGGGCAATGGAATGGCTTGTACTTTTATAACACTTGCAGTGATTCCAGTCACGGCGCACAAGGCTGGGTTTTAAAATGACCCTGAGATATTGAAGACCCAGTCTAAATTCAGCATGATAAAATTCTAGCAGAAGTATGAAGTACGCCACTTAGGAAGGAATATCACACGTCAAATGAGGACTGTCTCGTTAGGAGAAAATACTGCAGGAGAGAGCCCTGGGACTGCAGTGGGTCATGGGCTGTGCAGTGCTGCAAAATAGTCGGGCTGTTGTGAGCTCTAGTAGCAGGAGGATCGTATGTAAGGCATTGGAAGGTGTTATTTCTGTTCTGTTTAGCAACAGGCAGACTTGGCTGAAGCACGCGATCCAGTTTCAGGCGTTACACGCACTTTTAAAGAAAGATGTGGGCAAAGAAGACAGGAGAATAGCAACCAGAACTGCAAGGGGCTTAGGAAACGTAAGCTATGAGAAGCGATGGAATTTGATTGTTTGATCTGGAAAAGAAAACACAATGTAAGGACATGGCAACAGTCTTCAGATGTATAAGCACATTTGTAAAGATGACAGTAATCAGTTGTGCTGTGACCACCAATGGCAGGATAAAAAGCAACTTCCTCACATGCAATTACGGAGATTACTGAAGATATCAGGGGGAAGGAAAAAAGAGAGAGAGAAAAAACTGCTACTGTGTGAGCAGCCGGAATTTCAGGAGGTTTAGGAAGAAGATTTAAAGAAGATTTTTTTAAAAAGAAGTTGGATAAACATCTATCAGGGCTGGCTGTAGCACGGATGACCATTGCTCAGAGCAGAAGAGAGTTCCAGTGATCTCCCGAGACGTCTACCAGCCCATGTTGCTATGATCTCTGACTGTCAAACAAGCTACACCTGTCTCTACAGGGAGAGGCACAAAAGCACGGCACGGAAGGAGAACTCATTACACATCCCCCATATGATTAATGCAGCACTTTTACTTTTAAATAAGTCACCCCAGACTATGATATTTGCATCAGTATCTCTTTAACATCTGGAGACCGGAGCAGGTAGTGAGTGGAGCTATCCATTCCAAGGAAGCCGTTTTCAAAACCACTTTTGAACAGTAATGATTGAAAATTGTTACTGCTTGATCGCCAGTGTAAATTTAAGTATCTTGGAACTCGCTTGGTACTTACTGTAAAAATCACCACTTCATTTTTGGATGCTGGCGGAGTCAGCTGAGGTCAAGAACTTCATTGAGAGCCTGACTTTTTGAAATGAGAAATAAAAGGCAGATGTGAGATCACTACCTGCAGGCAATACTAAATCTGTTCTGGCAAATGGAGATCTGCACTCTTCAGGCATGCCTTTCCTCCATCTTTCATGAACATGGAGTTTAAGTGAAAAACAAAAGTTGTACATGCCCTTGAAGATAACAAGTAGTGCGCTAGCAGTTCGTCTGCAGCGATAAGCTGACTGCAGCACAAACCGGCTGAGGATTCCCAGAGTAAATCTACTACTTTCTGCTCCTGGAGGAATTAGCATTGCTACAGAGTCAAAAATTAATCCCACTTTCATTACTTTTTGCAGCTTACGGCTGCTTTTCCTCTGTTCCTTTGATTGTTGACATTGAAATCCCTTTCTGTCGTTTCTCTGGCTTTTGCAGATAATTCCAGCATCGTTCTGCAGTCAGGAGCAGTGCTGCCAGCAAAACAAAGTATTTCAACTTTACAGCACCTTTCACCCCTAACTTTCCACACAAAGCAGGAGGGTGAATTAATTTCTTATAAAACAGAACGTAAATACCCATGCAGCTGAAAGGTGGGAATTTTCAAAATGAAGCTGCAGAGCAAGGATTGTTCACAGAACTTACTCATTAGAAAATTTCAGCTAATGGATACATTACAAAAATGCCATCTGTTTGAGGAAGACTCTCTAAGCAGAGATAGAAGCAAAAGTCATTGAATAAATTATGGTTGAAAAATTATTCCCCTGCCTTTCGAAAAGTTAATATCTTTGTCTTTTGAGGATTCTATGTAATATATATGCAAAGTGTTAAGCTGAAGGTGGATAGCACAGACTGCTCTTGCACAGAGTTTCAAAAAGGTCTGAAAAAATAACGCATCAAAAACCACAATACATTCTGCTGTGTATCAGTGGTTTTCTCACATGGAACATGGGAGTACCGTCAGGAATAAGGAAATGTATTCCTTTATTTTTCTTTATACCCAGATGCATTTGTATCTTGATTTCTGCCGTTACGTAAAGAAAGTGGTTATGTGACACCTGTGGTTTTGGCAATGGGGACAGACTGTCAAGGGCAGTGAGAGTGTGCACCCACTGCATCCGCAGCAAAGGAAGCAGCAAGTGTGTGCCAGTCTTCAGCTCCATCAGCCCTTCCAACGTGACAATCCTACTGGGAAAGAAGGGCTTTAAAGTGACTGCAGATTAGGTAATGATCGTGGCCTGCCCTAAAATTCTCAGGCTGTGGGCACTCATGGGACCACTTGGTCCAGGCTGTGCAGCAGATGAGCTGGTTTCAGGCGGCAGACATTGCTTGGTGGAAAAGGCCCTCAAAATGAGCTGGGCATGGCTGTTTTCAGCAGTTCTCCTGGAACGGATGTGGTGGCCCCTGTGCTGAACACTAGCCTGCTATGTGCCTTGGTAACAAAGAAGACCAGCAGCATCCTGGGATGCATTAACAGGAGCTTAGCCGCTGATCGAGAGAAGTGGTTACTGCCTGCTGGATGACTTCTAGAATGCTGCGCCCAGTTTTGGGCCCACGGGACAGGATAGACATCCATAAACTGGACCGAGCTCAGCAGAGGGCCACCAAGATAGTCAGTGGATGGAGCACATTCAGTGATCTACTGAGAGGATGAGGCAACTGGGCATGGCTAGCCTGGAGAATAGCAGTTTCCAGGGATTCCTAATAGCTTCCAGTATCAACAAGAAGATTTCCAGAAAGGTGGAGGTGGGCTCTTCGCAGTGGTGCATGGCAGCAGGACAGCCGCCAGCTGGGTTTCCAAGACCAGCTTGGTTAAAACCTGAGCAACCAAACCTGCTCTCATAGCTACCCCTGTGTTGTGCAGGAGGCTGGGCTAGAAGACTGCCTGACGTCTCTTCCAGCCTGAATGTTTCTGTGTTTGGATGGCAATTGCTGTTGGAAACGCTGCCATTGTCAGCTTCCCCTGTGAGTCCAAGGAGATTGCTGTGAGGGGAGATCTGTCCCCTTGACATAAGCAGATTGCACGCTGCTTGCAGATGGACCCAATTCTCTTGTCACTGCACGGTGAGACATTTCTTTGCTGATTTATGGCCTATGCGGGCATTCCTGTTGCTTGCTCTTCTCATGTCTTTTCTCATGAATAGCCCCATTACTCTTAATGCAGTGCTTCTGTAGCACACCTTCCTGTGGGTAAAGCTTCGGAACACGTCCCTGAGTTTTATTACAAGTAACCCAGTTAAAACAGCAATTTGTCTTTTGCTGGAATTCACAGAGATGCTTAGATTACAGGGTTGCAATAGCAGGGGACGAGACTCAACAATCCAGATTCCTGTGTTTCTGTGCTCCTCACATCTTGCCATTCCTCCTTTCACTGCAAGAAGCCTTCAGAAATCCACGTACTTTCTCCATGCCCTGGTTTAGGACGTGTTCCCCCCAGCCACACAGATGTGCATTTGCATTGCAGTAGTGCTCGTCTTCACTGTGCTTCCCCAGAGAGGTAAAGTGCTCTGCCAGCCAGAAGAAATTGGCTAAAAGTCTCAGCGTCACCGTTCCAAGCATGTCTCCGAGCTCTCAGAGCAGTCCTCCTCGAGCACATACTGCAGGTAAGCCCTGGTCTCCACTGTAGCAGCGTGTTTGTCTGGTTTGGGGCCCTTTTCCAAGGAATGCTAATGATCTCCTCGCCTGCCTTGCTTGAGGTAAACGTGTCAATTTAATTACCTTTGGTGCTAAGTGAGATGCATTTGGCCAAATGTGGTTACCCACTTCAAAGCAGAACACAAATGACGTCTGACTCAATGGGTGACTCAAGACTCAACTCGCTGGAAAAGGAACCTCAGGTAACTCTGGCGTCTGATGCCCACATTTGGACAGAGCAGTTTCACCTGGAATTACCTCCCTAAGACCACAAAAAGTCTGTAGCAGAGAGAGGATTCAGTTTAGACATCTTACTCTGGTCTTTAGTCGTTGAACCGAAGCCTCAGACCTTCATGTTTGGAGAAAAGCTTTCCTTTAGCTTTATTCCTTGTGCAGCTTTTTTGTGAGTTTTGTGCTTGCGTTTGTGATTGCACATGGTCAGAGCCAGGCTTTTCTACTGTTCTCCTTCTGTTTGCTCTTGCTGAAAATAATTAGGGAGAACTCCTGCACGAGCTTCTGCACGTCTGTATCGCGTTAGTCGTGGCATTGAGGGAGTGAGGAGTAACACATACCTCCTCCATCTGCGGCTCCGTGGATGTTATGTTTATGTTTGCAAGGTGGCCAATGTGACTAAAATTAATTTACAAACACTTGAAATCTTACTCCGGTACCTCATGCTGCCAGCCTCCCCCATATCCCCACTGCAGATACGCCGAGGCTTGTTCTGATCACTCCGTTGGTGTACCTGTGTGTGACTGCTACCTATGGTCTACTGTGCTGGAAAATGGGAATTTCAGAAGTAGGGTACATCGGTGGACATAAAGGCAGAATCAGCACAACCTCTGACTCTACACAGCAAGTAGGAAATGGATAGGTCCTAAAAGTGGAAAACAACAGGACGTCAGGAGCATGATTGGGCTGAAAACTCCTTTTAATTTAAACAGGCAGTGAGATATGGATGTACTTGAAGTCTCCCAAGATTTTCGTTTGGCCTGTGCAGCGTGCATTCCTAAGCTTAGTGTGTCTCAGGGGCTTGGCTGTGCAGCACGCTACTCCACGTAGGTTGTGCCCACCCTTGGAAAATCCTGTAACTTTATGAGTGAGCAGAGGAATCTCTGCATACATATATTTTGCATATTTTGCATAACCTCTTCCCAATCTGAATGTGCAGTCACAATACTAGCAAAGGGCAAACAGGAGCATCACTGCGTGCAGGTTGCTCTTGGCGCTTTGAGTCTGCTTTCAGGTTAGGCACACAACAGTAACCATGTGGCATGCCACTGCAGAGCCACATTAAAAAAAAGATACCAAAACGTTTGATAAAATGCGTTATTTCAACACGTTTAAATTATTATTTTATATCATGTACAAACAAAACCAGCAAAAGTGTTTACAGAAGAGGAAGGTTCTTTGGCTGCAGCGAGTTTCAGGGGACTGCCGTATAGAAACTATCGGGGCAGCGCATTATTTATCATGGCTCTGGAAGGCTTCCAAGAACATGTCACTTTTTTTTCAGATTGCTGAACTGAAAGAGCCTTGCAAGGATCTGAGAAATGCCTTTCCAAGCATGTGTTTAGGCATCAGTATTGTTCAACTTTATGAGAAAGAGTAGATAACACTCCTAAACACCTTGTTACTGCATCTGCCTCCGATTAGACACAGAAATCTTCTTTCCTGGCCTCTGTTCAGGCAACGAGAAGATGTGGGTGTATTCATATAGTATACACGTGGGTCTAGGAACGTGTCTTTGGACCGAACTGATGTAAATATGAATTCTGGTGGGCAGTTCCCTGTGAAAGTTGCCGGAGCTTTGTAGACCTGGCAGTGCTAGATGCCAGCGTGGTAAGTCTGGGTCCCAGCTGGCCTTGTTCTTGCTTTGCTTCCTCTGGGGAGGAGCGCAGAGCTCCCTGCTGGGGCTCTCCTCTTCCCCTTTGCTGGAACAGACTCAGTGCATCCAGCTCCCCTAGGCTCCTGCAGTAGCACACAAGCACTATTTTCCATCATCCCACCCATCTGATTGCAGCTCACTCCTCATGGTCAGGGCACAGCGGGAACACAAGTACTGCCTTTGTAAGAAAGGGAGCAATCCACAGGCAACAAGGAGCACAGCAGTGCTTCTTCACCCACGGTCTGAGAGTAGGCTCTGAAGAGGGCACAAGAATGGCCAGGACAGCACATGGTATCTTCTCCAAAAAATAGCGTCTCTTCGTGCTGCCAGCCTCCCTCTCCATTGAATGAACTCACAGCTCAACATCCATATTCTTATCCTTTATTTCTCTAGGACTGGCTTCTTGGGTTTAGTTCGTGGTGAAATTCCAGGGTGGTGGAGTCCAAGCTCTCTGCAGGGAAACTGGAGAAATCTGGAGTCAGCCATTCCCTCCTTCCAGCGCATTTCCATTTGAATGGGAGCCTTTCAAATTAATGACTTCTTACTGTCAGCCCTTTTGAAATTCATTCTGTCATGGACAAGAAAAGAAAAATAGAGAGGCCAAATGGCCCTGCTTTCAAAACAGAATCTGTGGTATGAAACCCTTAAGAGGGAGAGAGTCCCTAATGCCAAACTAAATTTACAAGTTGTTCCCTGATGATAGATTCCACAAACTGTCAAAATGTCACTGGAAGTTGCCAGGCACACAATTTTGGGACGTTCACTTCTGTTCAAAGATGTATTTAAGAAGACGAGATGGGCTTCCATTACATTGGCTTTTCTAGCTCAATCAATTTTTAATGCTCATGATACATTAAGCAAAATGAAATAATTATCTTAGTCATAACACTTTGGTTTGTACAATAAGATATTTGGTGATGCGGTTTTCAAAAATGATTTTGACAGTATAAAAGAACAAATGTATTAGGCAAAAACATCCTGCACGACTACTGCGATTGCTGTTACAAAACCATGGGGGAATGCTGTACAATGGCATTCCTGCAGGTAAGCAGAGTGCTCTAAAAAGTCCCGGTCCTTGCATTCTTCACCCAGACACACCTCATTCTTTGAGGTTTGGCCCAGTAAAGAGTAAATGAGAACCTGAGAAGTCAGCGAAGTTTGAGTCCCCAGATAACTGCCGCCCTTGCTCCGCACAGCGCGGCGATAGGCAGCAGGAGGTCGGTGCTTCCTCCTCTCACTCGGCAGTGTGGTTGCACATGAAACTGCACACGCAGGCAGTGGCCAGGACACCAGGATACAGGACACAGTGGTTCTGCTCCTGTCTTAGCTCTGAGGCACCGGAGAAACTGTGTTACGGCTTGTGCTTATTTTCCGTCGGGAGATTTGTCTCTTGGGTCTGAGAGGGCAGAACATTTTCAATAGCAAAAAAATGCACATGTTCACCACTGGAAATCTGCCCTTTAGGAAGGGAACCATCTGGAGAATACGCTGTAAAATAGGCCCTGAATGCGCTCCCAGGCTCAGCGGGGCTTGGAGATAATTCTGTAGGTAGCAGAGCTGTTAATGTAATTATAGTCCCAAGTAATAGTGCAAACAGCTGACTGGCCATTTGCATAGGAATTTTCCATCTCTGCATGCACGATGAGCAACTTCGTGCTCAGATGAAACACCCCGTACACAAACATTTAACGTGTTTATTTGTTGCGTGCAGTGGTGAAAACAAGATCTGTGCGATTCATTTGGTCGGTGGTGAGCAGCATCCACGTCCATACTCTGCTTGGTAAATACAGCGGTGTGCGAGTGAATGTTTCATTGCACGTCTGAAGTTGTGCCGTGCTCTTTTAATTAAAAAACTTTATGAGTGGTTGAAGCCCTGTAGAAAAGAAGTCAATTGCCAAGTATTTGACCGTGGTAAACAATGGATCTGGGTGGGTGATTGCGGGCTGCTTCTATAAATGGGGCTTTTGACCATCCACCAGGATTCTGCTTCCTGTGGCTCGGCGCAGTTCCCCATCGCTAATGAAAATTTAAAGCAGCCCTTTAAGCTCGGAGCCAGACTCTGATATTCTTGTCCTCTGTGAGCAGAGCCGTATTTCCCAAGGAGCCTCACTGGGTGACTCCACATTCCTCGGAAGGAAGGAACGACCTCCAGCATGGTGGGAATAGGGGGATTTCTGCCTTCCTGCCCCACAGCTGCTGCAAAACCCACCCTGCAGCAGTGTAGCTGCCCTCTATGTGGGTAGAGCCCCCGAGCTCCCCAAAGGATGTCCTCCTGCCCCTTGCAGGCTGTCCGTGGGAGTCACAGCTGGTCAGTACCAGAGAACCCTCAAATGACAGCATGCATATATAAAAATATTTGTAAAACATCTGGTAGCTTACCTATTTAACCTATAGGTTAAAAATAAACCTAAAAATTTAACCTAAAAATAGGTTAAATTACCTATTTTACCTATAGGTAGCTTACCTATTTAACCTTGTAGCTAGACCCCCCACTACAAGTAGTGAATAGTCCCTGAGTCGTCCCTTTTTCTGGTACTAATTGCATTTTACTAATTAAATGTCACCTGTAAGTAGCTCTAAAATAAATACTTGTGTTCCTGCTTCAAAAACTTTTCCTGTGGGTTACTGTGTTACTTGGAAAAGGTACAGCCCCGTAATCCTGTTGCCCTTTTAAATTAATAAATAAATCTCCCATATACTTCCATGGCTGCATGGCAAACCCCAACATCTCTCTTACTAAATTCCGTTTATGACTTTATCTCGTTATGATTCAGCAGCTGCTGAAATTATTAACTTGTAAAAAATGAAAATACTGGAGAGTCCAGAGAGTCCAGGCAAGGTACCTCAAGGAGAGGTTTGGTTTTCCTGGTTTTCCTAGCATGTGAAAGTATCAATGGCAGCAGGTAGATAATTCAAAGTTAAAACAATATGTAATTCTTATAATTCAGAAATGGACCCTCATATACCAGAAGCAAGACATGCATAACGTAGTTATTGGACCTAATTATTGTTCAGCTGTATGTCTTGCTTAGAGCAAAATTGCCGCAAAATGTAGACCAGCTTTCTAGTTAATAAGATTCTTTCCCTTCTTATTAAGTTTATGAAATGTTGCTCTAAAAATAATTCTGTAGAAATCAGAAGAATAAAATCAGGTTCTTCATTGGTGGCTTACCATGCATTAGTCATTCACTTTTACTGAACTTCTGAATCTCATGTATTTATCTAAAAATAAATATTATTTCTTGACATTTCCTGTTTGGATATAATTGTGCCTGGCGTTAGCTTGCTACTAGGAACCCTTCTAGGCAACAACAGGCTTCAGTTGCATGCTTTTGGAGTTCAATCATGGCACATTTTGGCTCGTTTTTCCTGTTGAAATTCAAGTCAAAATTCCTTCGGTTTCAATGAAACTGGTGTGGGGTCGCAGGTGTAGTTGGAGCAAGATCTCGCACAGACTCTGAGGCTTTTTTGTACCTCTTCCTCTTTCAATATTGCAGCAGTCATCGCTTTTGCTGCTGTCTTTTAGCACAGTTTGGGCAGAATGGATGCTCAGATTATCATCTTTCTTATTTGATGTGTATTTTGGCTTACATTTTAAGCATCTTGTGGTTTAATTAGCACTCGTAATTCTGTTTGTCCTCATACAGTGAGGATTGGATCCACTGCTGTGGCTCCTAGAGGCTGCCACAATACAAATAATAAAGAGTATTTTTCCAGCATGAGCCGAAAAAACTGTCCTTTCTGCCATTTCTGTGTTTAATCTGGCAAAGCAAAGGACTTGGGGTGTGTGTGCACCGATCAACTAAGTTCTCTGTGCTGCTGGGAGTTGAAGAACAATGTTAGCATTTGTTATTTCTCTCATAAAACAGTGAAAACGACACTGTCGTGACAAATCTGTTGAAATAACTCACAAATGGGTAGTTCCTCTGTAGCAAGAAATAGAGTTTAAGGCCACGCTACTCCCCTTATCTGCAGGCATTCTAGGGCTACACAACATAATGATTTATTTTATTTATTTTTTTACAAATATACGATAAACCTCCCCACTTTTCAGTCTCTATATAATCCACACCGTGCTGCCAAAATAACAATGCCTGATTGTGTTGCTAATCAGATCTTAGTTCAGCAGCTAGTACCTCGATAAGATGTTAATGAGTTCTTGGCAGTTCGTCTTCTTCTGTCAGACAACTAGGTAAATCTACAACATACTTATTTAATTGGAAAATGGGCACTCAAGCATCAGCACAGCGTGTGCTGGAGAGATACCATCTCCTCTATTTCAGTGAGTGACTTAACTGTCCTCTCGTGGAAAGCGTTTAGTGCCCAGGAGGTGCAAACCAGCAGTAATTTCAGCGTGGGGTTTGTGGAAGTGCTGCGCTGGGGATCTTTGGAGCAACTTGTAGTGCAGAGGGTATGAAGTTACTTAAAGAATTAGTTCAGTCAGGTATTTTTATGGATATATTGAAGTGTGTTTTGTACGGAATTCTTTTTACATTCATTTTGCAATCTCGTTTTTCTTCGTTTATGGCTGTACAGTCATAACGTACCTTAGAAATTTGGGCTAGTTGTGTTAGCATTGTGTGATGTCTCGTTACACCAGTATAGCCATATCTAGGAGAGAAAAGAAAGAAATTAGATCAGTGTAAACATTTCCTCGCAGCTGTGTCCCCACTAAAGGTTGTGCTGGTATTTCTGTAATGATTTCATGAACTAACTTAGTTACAGCAATATGAGCAGCATGTGCAGAGCATTATTGCTCCTAGAGCAGCCGCCTTTTGAAGTACAGCGGGGGTGAGACCTTGAAGCTGATTGTCTCCAGGAAAGGAGATGTTTAGGTTCATTTTCTCTCTTCTTTGTCGTTCTGTTAGACTCATCTGCCAAAACAAGCACAAGAAGAGAGTTATAGACTGCTTGTGGCTCTCTGAACACCGAAAGCTGACGGACTGGCTGGGTCTAATGCTCTTCAAGGGTCTGGTATAAATCCCATTAGCCATGTTTATATGCAGACTAGCACTTTTAAGGCAGTATTAGGGTTATAATGTGTGTGCTATAGCCCTTTATGGAGTGGAGCTGTACGAAGAGGCCAAAAGGAACAAGTCATGTTTGCAGCTATGGGGCTTGATACGCTTCAGAATGGCTAGGTGGAGACTGCATCTGGCCAACGGGGCATTGATTTAATTAATAAATCATCAGTTTTCAAGCGGTGTCTGCTGTGGGATGCCACGACATCCCGAGACTTCCCGTTTGTTTAACAAATAGAAATCCCCATCTCCTGCAAAATGTGCTGCTGCCCCGGGAGCACAGAACAGGGCTTTGTCTGCTCCGCTGCCAGCTCGCTGAAGCCTTCACTGACAACTTGTTGAGCGCTTCGGCGGATAACACAGCCTCTCCTGGGAGCCCTGCGGAACACGATTGTTCTGCTTCCAGGGAGCAGCTCGGCTTATCTGAATGGAGATGCTGATACGCTGCCTAGGAGTTGGGTTTGTAGATCTTATTGAAGTGCTGTAATTGTACAGCTGACACATGCTTGTTGTTTGGTAGAAGGAGGGTAGGAATATACTGATTTTATTTTTAATTACGGGAATAGCAGTTGGACTTTTCCTCTCTAGCTGAGAGTAACACTACTTAGTCAGTGACCTGGAGACACATCCAATTATCTGTTCTCTGAAAGCCATCATATAATGATTTGTCAAAAACTTCCTTTACAAACTTCCTTATATGATGCTGTACTGTGGGCAGGAATTGTTATTTGCTGCAGTCAGAGTATGGGGCCATTCTGAATATACGGATAGCTTTTCTAGATCCTGGAAAACTCCTGTGTCTCCTGCTGTGAGCAGGAATTATTCCTTACGTGCTGATGTGATGCTTTAACTGTATATAGAGTTGCAGCCCTAACGTGTTATGGAGGGCTGGGACATGTTCAACTCACTCTATAACAGGAGAATTCCTTCCTTGTTCATCCCACATCCACCCATATCCACTTGCTCTGTTGCCCCCCGTCCTGAGATGCATCCTCCTATGCTGCAAGGTTTTAGCATCACTTGTACTATGGATGCAGATTCTTGCTACTTTGGGCAGGAAAATCTTCCAAGAGGTGTTCCATCATGCTATCCAGCTCCTTGATGATACTCTAGAGGAAGGTCTGTTGTATTCCTTGGGAGTGCTCATATGGTAGACTTCTCACTGCTCTCCGATAGCCTAACTTACTGGTGTGCTGCCATGTGCGTTGATCACTGCATGTTTCCTAAAACCACCTAAATCCTCTCCAGTAAGTAATGCCCATTTTGAGAGACTGATTACATCAGCCCCAGTTATCTGCACCACTCTCAAATACAGAATTCCTTTTTTTTTTTTTTTTTTTTTTTTTCACATAATAAATTACAGAAATCACGGCTAAGTCTTGAGCCATAGTGCACTTAAAGTTTCCAGCAGGAGTACTTTGTTTGTACCACTTTGAGTCCTTTTTTACTGTACTGTGTGCCTAAAATTTGGCAGGTATAAATTAAACCTCTAGAATGACTACAGTTACTCCTTGCCATGACTCAGAACAGTCTGTCCAAAGTTTTCCATCAAACTGAAATTATAATCCATTATGACAAAGGTGGCAGGATGCCAAAGGGATAATATATTGAGTAAGAAGGAGAAATGAAGCACCGCACAGTGTTTGGAGCAGTGCTTCGCAAATTGGTGCCTAAGCATCTTGTGGCGTCTCTCCCGTCCTGCTGTCTAAGGGCAGGAGTGAGCAATGCACAGTCTCCACGGTCCCTAGCAGTATGTGATTCCAAATACCAAGTACTTCTAAAGAAAAGATGTGTTTGTCCCAAGCCAAACTTCCCTGAATCTTGCAACCTCTCTTGAACTTCTGCGTCTCTGGGTCTGGCACGGAATGAAGAGGAAGGTCATGCCCGTCCCGGTCACTGGCTGTAATCACAAGAGCTGCTCTGGAAGGATGTGATTTGTGGCAGAAAGAGCAACAACTGTGCTGTACGACCTCTTGGGGACCAAATTCTGCAAAATGTAGTCTGTGCACTCAAGTCTAAATGAAATGAGTCAGAAAACACACTTGAAGGAATGAATGTTGGACCTGCTTCTCCCAAAATTCAGTGTCTGGGGTTAATCTGGACTAACTGGCCCATTATTTTTATTTTTCTTATGCCTGTAACACTTTCTCATTAAGTAGAAGAATAATCACAACATTATTTTCATTTCAATTGTTCTTAATCCAATACTTTCCTGCCTAACCCTTTTGTAGCTTGAAGGATTCACTCAGCAATGAATTTGGCTCACATATGACAGTTTGTGTCTGCTGTGATAGTTGCTATCTAAAGAGAAAAATGTAAATTTACCTACTGAAGGAAAGGAAAGAAGGGAAATATTTATTGACAGCAGTGCTACTATAGAGACCAGGAACATTTTCAAATAGCAATAATAAAAATATCCGTGTGCTAAATTATCTCTGCTTGGTTCTGTCATTGTTAGTCTTGTTACCATCACTACCTGCTGCACTGGTTTGGAACAGCAGCACCACCAGAATTTCTTTAGACATCTGTACTTACAAAAAACTCTCCATTTGTGGAACTGGATGCTTTCATTTTACTTTGACAATGATGTTTCAGCCTGTAGAAAATAGCTTTTCCGTCTCTTCTCCAGACTCAAATTAAAAGAATAATTTCTCACAGAAAAGTGTAAAAATGAGCTAAAGCAAAATGAAAGTAACATTTATTTTTCTCTACATAAAAATATCTCAGGAGTTTAAAGCAAAACATGCAAATGAAGAAGGCTGATTTAGCTGCTACTACAGATTACACATTCTGTGCAATCGTTGTTTATTTAGCGGTGCACAAGGTAAACTAAAATAAAACAAATATGGTTCAGATTTTTAAATAGGTTTCCAGATTTTTTTTATTTTTTTATTTTTTTTTTCTGAGAAATTGCTTTATCTTATTTTTCAAGTGCCTTAACACTGCTAAGTCTAAAGCAAGGAAACTGCAATGTCCTGCACTGGCTCTCTCTGTTTATGCAGAAGGCAAATCAGAGATACCCAGTGTAGTGGATGGAGCGTTTACACTTGTGCCCAATGCCTGAAAATAGCTTGTTCAGTATCTCAGATCAGAGAGATCAGAGACAAATCTCAGAAACATCAGTATCCATCTCCAAAGCCTGCTGTTCGTCTGGGACCTCCCCGACATCCCACAGCCTCTGCTTCCAGGAGCAGACGGCCACCAGAAGCGGCAGGGCTGGCGCTGCTTTTTCTGTTGGTTGGGAACCGTTCCTCCTCCTTTCTGCCATAACCAGGTAGTTGTGAGCCAGGATTTCAGCCCATCGTAAAACCTTTCTCCCCCTGAAAATAGGATTGTAACAATGCAAATGCATCAGCACTGCCAAATCTCCTGCTTCGATACCTGTGCGTGCACCCATAGAGATGTGCGGAGGTGCAACGAGTTGCCACTGAACCGGTGGGGTGACAAAGGGGGTTCACTAAAACACACGCTGGAGTCAGTGGCAGATCAAAGCCCTTAACTGTAGGCACGTGGGGCAATGTAAATGTACTTGCAGCAGGCACGTACAAATTGCCTTTTAGATGAAGAATCTGTCACAGGTATATGCATCTTGCTCAGTCACCTGCACCACGAGGGAAAGTGATGGCAAATAGAAGAGCGCTTGTGTCTGTTGTTCTATACATGCATAGCTTTAAAAAAGGCTCTTTAGGTGTTATTGCCCATGTCTAACTACCCATACCAGCTCAGGCTCATATTCTTGATCATTTTGCATGTAGATTTAGTTTTGTGTGACTGTTGAAGATTTTGCTAGTAGGGCAATAAACATTGCTCTTTGTTATCCTTGTATGCCATGGCAAAAATTATTTAGCCTCCTATTCAGTCATCATGTCTTGGTGTTGCTCGGTAAAACACATCATTTAGCAAATCCTGTTTGACCATGTGGCTAAGTAATAGAAACAGAAGGGGTTTTATGTGCTGTATTCACATCTCAACTGAGATGAAAATATAGAGTGAGTATTTCTGGTGCCCCTGGTACAACTTCAAAGGGTACAGAAAAATGCCAGGGAGAGCTCCCAGGTCCCAATAATTGTGACTGGAATCAGATGTCAGAAGCAAATTTCTTCATCCTCTTTCTTTCCTTTTTGCTTGAGAAGGCGTGTAAAAAAATGAAAGACCTCGTGTAAGTGTGCCACTAAAGGTCCTTATGTATTGGAAAAGGATGCGTCCAGAAACGCTGCTGTGTTAAGCTGCTTGCGCTCCCAGTAGTTTCTACGGCTATATGTAATCAGGGAGCTGTTAGCTTTTGAAATGATCTGGAAAGGATTAATAATGAATCTATAACTGGAATAATGAAAGCCTTCAAGTGTTCCCCAGGGAAGAGAATGTGCTTAACATTTTAATTCTATACCATGTGGTCCTGGAGGCAGTGGGGCATTTCCTCAGCGGGAGTCGGGTGCGGGCGCTACCCACTGGAGTGGTTTGCATGTCTGATGTACTGATAAAAATAATCCTAAACATCTTTATGGGCACTTGTGAATTATTAAACGGGCTAAAACTATCATTTCAGATAAATTATTGATTTATTCTGAGTTCAAAAGCTGTGTTTAGTGATTGCATATTCTCACAAGTGATACTTGCTACTCAGAGGGACACCGAAAATTGAGGGTAATCTATCTGGTTATCCATGTACATCTGGAAACCTTGTAAAATCGGCTAGCTGCAAGTCAAAACACAAGTCAAAACTTCACAGCAGTCAAAACACCAGTGAGAAGCCCGCAGCCTCCTCCAGCACGCCGAGCACTGCCTTGCTTGGCTGCGCCGCACACGGGAGGCAGGCGAGGCAGGGCAGGACGCTGCCAGGCTGAGCACAGGCGCTCCACGGGAGCACTGCCTCCAAGCAGCGGAGCCAGCAGCCTGTTCTTCAGCTCTCTGGGGTGCCCGCCTGCTACGATTTGGCCCTCTGTTGAGTACTGGAATTTTTGACATTTCAGTGCTCCCAAATGCTGTTCAGAGATTTTGCTTAGGAAGTGTGCTGCACACTGAGTCATCGATAGGCACACTCGCTCTCCATGGGTTTCTCTTGGAGCTTGCTCCGCCCTGTGCCGCTCTCACCAAGCCTCCCTCTCTGTCAGTGATGAGGTCTGATGACTTTTATCAGATCATCGTGGTCTTTTCTGCATGTCACGCTTGTTTTTCCAACTTCTCCTGAAATGTATGTGTGCTATTTTACGTGCTTTGATCAATACGTCAATATTGAATCAAGTGGGATGACATGCCGTATTTTGGCCAGCATAAAAACTAAGATTAGTTTGTCAACCCTTTTGAAAGAGGCATTCGGAGAATAGAACAAGAGCAGAACAACAAGTCAGTTTTCCCCTTACCATTAGGGTAGTTCCTTGTGTACCATTTTGTGTGGAATGTAATTGGTAAATATCTTAGGAAATTACAGCACTTGCCTCTCTGCACCTTTCGGTGCCTAAATACCCCCAGAATACCTACGGGATGTCACAAATTCACTTCTGAAATGGAATTTGCACTTCTGCACATTCTGTTCAGGAACTTCACCTGTCGGGTGGCTGGCAGGCTGGAACTGAAAGCATTGGTTGCTTTGGTATTCCTCCTACTAATGAAGAAGCACAGGAGATGCTTCAATGTTCAGATCGTTTACTTCATCAGTGCATGAGGTCATATTAAGGTTGGAAAACCCAGACACACACAAAAAATAAACCTGGAGTTGGGAATATGCCGCTGTGTTTCGTCTGTACTAAAATAAGTAATTAGCGTTTTTTCCCCAGTTCTTTTCAACCTTATTCTTTTTGTAGCTTTTAATCTATAGGAAAAGCTCAGCGAAGAAAGGATAAACCGATTATTCAAGTTTATTAAATAAAATCAGTTAATTATATTTTCTCATTATCCTCTTATATTTGTAAATTGAAGTCATTCAGTCTGCTAGTTTTAGCAAGCGAACTTGATGTTCCTCTGCTTTGGGGGAATACCGTTGTCTGTCAGGGACGAAAATACTGTGTTCATGCTTTGCGGTACTGTGTGGCTAGTTTACGGACCTGCAGCCCTCACAGGAGAGTAAAAGCTCCTTGTGATCTCCCTGAGAACTGCCGTGCGCTTTCAGTGTTGGCATTAGCTGGGGGAAGTGTAAAGTGCACGTGATGCCAGTCAGCTCCATGCTGTTTCTGCAGAAGCAGCCTGAGCTATTTGTTATTTCAGGGAGAACCAGCAATAAATTAACTGAGAAAACTTCTTTATTACAACTACAATAGGGCACCAATAAGAGCACCTAGTCCCCTGCCCCGTTTTTTGGAAGGCACCTGCAGGATTTGCTCAGCTTTGCTCTGCACACTGAGATAATCTGCTAGTCCAAAGCACACAAGGCGAGGAAATATCTTCCCCTGTGCCTGTTGTTCTGGTGATATTGCTTATCCGCTGCCCACACCTGGGCTTGGGCAGATGAATCAAGATGGATTTTGTCTCCTTTTCAGGGCAGATGCCGGGATTAATACCAGTGCCCAGCTCTGGGACAGAGGCTCACCAGAGCGATTCCTGCAGGAGGCTCACGGGCTAGCACGCACTGTGAGGCTTGGGCTGCTTGCTGGAGCCTCAGATCCCAGAACTTGCTTTTATAGCTACTAAATCGCCAGAAGCAAACAGATCTTTTTTAAAAGCACAGAGGTTTCTACTCCAGATCAGGCTAAGTTATCAAGCCGTGTCCCGCCTCCAGCAGGTGGACGTGCGGGGTTCCCAGTGGCCATCACTCGAGCATCCCTTCGGAGTCCCGGCGTTCAGCTGACTGCGGCCAGCCCTGTCTGCACTCTGGATTTCCCCTGCCCGGAGGGCAGAACAACAGGAAAGCACATTAGGTGTTATTTATCACTGCGGGAAAACGAGGACACGCAGATAAAGCTGTGCCAGAACACGGTAGGTGCTCGTGTGCTGTGAAACACGGCACAGCGCATCTCGCTTTCCAGCCTGCCTGCTCTGTGTCCCCAAAACGCACTGCTCTTCATTACCTCCAGCTTCCCTCAGCACGGAGGGGCTGTTCCTTTGCTTTTCCAGGGAAATCTAATTCCAGCTACATCCTTCTGTTTCCTGAGGTTTCTTCCACGTGTTTGCCTATTGCCTCCAGCACCCAGGAAGACAAGCACCAAGACAGCACGGAAAGCGCTTTTCTCCTGCTGCCTCTCGCTGGGCCACGTGCAGGGATCTGCTGTTGCAGCAGGGATAAATTCAGGAACGATAAATTCAGCTCCAAGCACTGACTTTCAGCCCCTGGACAAGATCCTACATGAGTCTGATATATTTAAGAAAAAATAAAGCTTAAAGGAAAGGAAAAAAAACAGATGCATAAAATGTGAAATGAATCAGGAAGCTGATGAAGCAAACATGTCAAGATGACATTAAGCCATAATGATGGAGCAAATTAGTGCAGTTTTGGAAAGCATGGTTAAATAGCCTGGAAGAAATAACCAAGCAGGGTACAATTAATACGAGTAGAATTATTTTCTCAATTGTCCTTAAACTTCTGGTTACACAGACCAGAACCCCACGGCTCATTGCCTGTTCCTATTGCATTTTTGAGCAATTGCTTTCTTCTCTGAGGTTTCCCTTTGATGTGTTTGCTAGTGTGCATGTATCTGACTGTATAACTTGTAGCATGAGTTAAAAATTTACTTCAACAAGATTACAGCACACCGCAATCTAAAGTAATGTACATATAAATCAAATTAGCTCCTTTGAACCCAGTGAAAGGTCACTGTTCTGCGATTGTTTTGCCCTGTGGTAATGACTGGAATCAAAATGTTTGAACATAACCATCGTTTCCCTTCAGTCTTTGTTTCTGTAGCAAACCAGCTCCACTCCTGTGCTCGCAGGGGTCACTGCAACGTGGCTCCCGCTCGGTACCCACGGAGGCATCTGGCTGCAGGTCCCAGGCTGCTCATCAGCTCCGCTAAACCCCTGCCGATAGCTCCATGCACATCGGGTTTAATGCTCAGCTCTGCTTTCTATAAATGCTCCTTGTCTTTTGACCTGTGACAGAGGGAGCAAAGTTAAGTATAGGGTAATTCCTTCCCTCCAGAAATAGGCATACATGGAAAAATCTGGATGCTTTATTATCTCGTTATAGCTTGTGCTTTCTCTGGTTTACACTTGTTTCTTGGCATGTTTTATAGCAGTGTCTGGAAAATCAATTTTTCTTCTCCAAGCTACAAAGCAGTACATGTGTTCTTAAACAAAACCCTGTCATTCTGACCAACATCTTTAGTTTTGCTTCCCTGGTGTTGTCATGAAGGGCCCCATCCATTTGCTCTTTCATTTCAGCGCTGCTTTTAGAGATCACACTTAGCTTAAGAATGCTGTCAAATAACAGATTACACAAAAGCTTTGCATGTGTATTTAGTGTTTTTCAAAAAGGGACTGTTATATTTTAATTACACTTTCTGAGTTGTAAAACTTCGCTGGTTTCTTTCTTCTAACCTCCTTGTTTATTAGATGCCTTCTTCTTCGAGAAAGTTACATAGGTTGGTGTTGAGGCTCACTGTTGAAATGCCTCTCAGACGTGCATTTATGGCAGGAGAAATGCTAAAGATGCTGTACGCCTGCTTTCGTGGGTTGCCAGCCCCGTTGCAGTGCCGTGTCCCCACAGCAGCTGGGTACTGCGTTCCATCTTTGAGATGATCCAGGGAAGTCCAGCGATTTCAGCAGCTGTCTCCATTAGTGGTGGATGTCAATATGGATTGCCTGGGGGAACAGGGGATTAGTTCTACATTGGTTATTATAGTCTCCTAATTGGCACGATCCTGCGTTGCTTTGAAGTCCAAACTCCCACAGGTCTCATCAGCAATGTGGAGTCAGAAAGAGAAAAAAAGCTGCGGGTCAGTGAGTCTGGCTGCATTTCACTCTAAGGTTACGTCTGTCTGCTTCACACAAATTGATGGCTCTCGCTAGGCACCAAGGCAGCAGTGACTAATGCCCCTTATACGAGGCTGCTGAAATACTCTTTCTGAAGCTCGCCTTCATCAATCTAGATAAAGAGACTTGCAAAGGCAGAGCCTGTGGTCTGATGTCCAGCAAGAGACGGAGCCCTGCTGTGCTCCCCATGCAAAACCGATACGCAGCTCAGCACCAAGCCAATAAAGGGCAAGCAGGTTTGTGTGAACACCAGGATGCGGATGGTAGCACCAAGCTTCATCCAGTGCTCATCATCACACTTTCTGCATCAAGGAAGTCTATTTAACCTCACCCTGGAAGGAAAAAACTTCGGGAGAGTCTGTTGACAAACAGAAGAGGAAACCTGCATCGCGCTGGGGGAGGATGGGGGAGCTTTGCAAGGCACAAGAGAGCAGGTTCTCCTTTGCTGCAGCAGGAGGTGGTATCTTGGGCTCTGCAGTGTAGGACAGTTTGGTCCCCACTGCTGGGTGGATGCTGTCATTTTAGGGTCAATTAATCAGTCCTTGTGTAGGCAGAGCATATGCTTGACTATATCTGGTGGAACAGAATTTAATTACTGTATCGAGAGGTGTTTTTTTTTTTAAATATTGAAATTAACATCACATTCTCATTTGAAATCAACTGATCTGTTGAATTAATTTCTTGTTTATGGTATTTGTCTTGTAAATGAAGCCTTGATCTTTTATGCTAAGGAATTGACATACCACAAAGCCTTGAAGAAGTGGGATAATGAAAGATGCTGTCAGATGATGATGTTAATGGTTGGGGTTAAAGGGAGCTTCTGCCAGTACCTGCCAAGGTGCAGAGGATCTCTGCTTTTCTGGTGATGCCAAAAATGCAACTGGGCATTTGGAAGGGCTGCCCTGCACTGAGAGCGGTGCCCACCCGTGTGGGCACGGGGTGACACCTGAAGAGCTTGAGCCGAAAGCTCCCAATGCTAGGGTGGCACAAGAAGCACACAGACCGTGCCGTGCTCATGTGTTCGTGGCAGTGCAGGAAAGGAAACAGCATGGCAGCAGCAGGAGCAGTCATCACCTCTTAGCATCTGCGCACACAGCGATCCGCTGCGGGCTCCAGCCTGCCGTCAGGACGTGGATGGGTGAACAGCAGAGATGTAGAAGTAAGAGATCAGAACTCGTCCTGTACCTCGTGACAGCACTGTTGTAACTCTTCAGCAGTGTCGGGAAATGGGATTGGGAAAACAAAGGGAAATTACTTGAAATGTTTTACACCTCATGTGCACATTGTTAAAGTACAACCCCAAGGAAAACAGGCTGTGAATATTCTGACTTGAAGAGGGAACAATGATTTGGGATGCAGCAGTGTTATTAGATGCTGAAAAGAAAAAAAAAAAATACCTTCTTCAAGTCCTTACAGGAGAACACTGGAAAAACTTGGTGTAAAAAAACGGTCCTTATCAGGAAGAAAAGGGGTAAGATAGCACCCAAATCCAAAACGTATTCCACACATTCTGATTTACAAAGCAGGGATTTGAAAATATATTTTTGCAATAGAAGTCTCTTAGATTTTTCTTTAAAACTTTAAGGCTTCCTCAAAAAAGGAATCCAAGAAGAACTCAAGATGTTGCTAGATGAACTCCCAGCAGTAGCAGTGTGCTACTTACTGCCTCAACAGTCCTCAGATTACTTGGGGGAGTACTTAAATATGTTCTTGTTAAAAAGCACTTAAAGCTGTTTTGCTCTTCAGAAGAATATGTTGATTTCTCTTTCTATCAGTGGTTTACTTCTGAATCTATTGGCAACACCTGTGGTGGTGACAGAGGTATTATTACTGAGCAGCTGAAAGCAGCACGTTATGTATGGTGCAGGTGTTCTCTCTTCTCTCTCTCTTTTTTTTTTTTCTTCATACCTTTCTGCTGTTTTTCTTCCTCTGTAGCTTGCAGTGACATTTTCTGCCCTACCATGCGTTGGTATCACTTTTTTTTTTTACTCTTTTGATCGGTTTCACCAGCACTTAGAATTCAGGTCAAACCCTCAAGCTTAGCGATGCCTGGGATGGAGCACATTGAGCCATCAACCTTCAGCGCCTGATAAAAGAAGAGACTGAGTAAACCAGACTAAAATGTAAACCATTTGTTGACAGAGAGGTGAGGCTGTGAGATTAAATTAGAAGGACACAAGCGATGCAGGTAAGGGCTTTTAAAATTAAACTCTGAATTGCTGCTTCTTCTTGTGCTGTGAAAACCTCTAGTTTTGAATAACCTTGGTCCCAGAGGTACAAAGCTATACAAAGACTCTGCAGACTTGTAGCTGATACAAAAGTTGACTTAACTCCCTTCCTGCTGGCAGAGATAAATGCGTGCTATCAGACAGACGGAGCTGAGTACAGGTGATGTGCCTGCATGCCAACGCTAGCCTCCACTCGGGAAAAGGCGTGCTTCGTGAGGTCATAAGTGTTCCTCCAAGCCTCGGCTGTTTTGCTCCTGTGCGTGCAGTGCAGGTAAACCAGCGTCCCTCTCCATCCTGGAGGGTCCTGCATCCTGGCTCTGGTGGACTTCGTGTTACTGTTGACTTCAGTGGAGTCGGAATCTCCTCCAGTCCCTCCGGTCCAGAAGCCAGACGTGGGGAGGATGGGGCCTGGACAAACTTCACTGCAGACAGCCGTTTCTGAAGATAAGAGAGCTTTTAACTCCCCTTGTCTGCACAGACCTTAGTTTTACAGATAAGTGTTGTCAATAGGGGTGGGTATTAGTACATAATACAATTTATCTCGGCTTGTCTCTTCTGTTTTTGCAAGAGCTCTTCATCTTGTTGCCCAGGCATTCAGTGCTATTAGAGCAAAGCACACAAACCCGGAGTAGCTGATATTTTCCATTGGAGCTTGTTTGAAATTATACTGATGCAAGGCTTTAGGTGATCTGAGGAGATTTATTTATAGCTCTTGCGATAGCTACAGCATACTTCTAGCAGGATTTAGGACTTTGGAACCCCGTACAGCCTTGGTCTTGACTTCCAGAAACACCTGTAATTCAGCTGGGGACCTGCAGAAGTGAAATCGGGTGAGCAGATCTGTGCTGTCCAGCGAGACTGAGGGCTGAGCAGCTGGCCTCACAGTTGTTGGACTACCGAGTGTGGCAGGCTGCAGAAGACACCTGTCACAGCACCCCTGGAGTGCAGCTATAGCTCCCCTGTCTCCAGTTTTCCTTTTCTTTACACTTTTTGTGTTCTCTTTGCAGCTCAGTATTTACAGTGGTGTAAGATGCTGTCTTAAATACTATAGAAGTAGACCTTTAGGCCAGAAGCTTTTAAAGCAAACAAGTAACAACAACAAAAACTAATAAGTCTGATCTTAAACATGGTACAGCTGCCCGCTGCACCGATGTGTTTTACCAAGAGAATAAGCTACAGAAGCTTGGTGTCCTGTCCGGATTAAGGACAAAAATGGCAAATGCTGTTTGTTTACACCCCGAATGTAAAACACCACGGCTTTTTCAGAGGTCCGGCCTGTACTAGGACAAAACTACAATAGCAAAAGGCAGTAGCAGAGCTTGGAATAACCCATCGGCCTTGAACAATACCTGCTCAGGGCATAGACGTGCTCATGTACCTGCAGGCTTGGAGAGTGAATTGACCCGGCTGAGTGGCCTCTCATCTCAGTGCTCAGCCTGGTGCACGGGAGCACTGCTGTGGTATTAGATGAAATTTTAATAAATAGTCCAGGCAATGTGAGATGCCCAGCTTTGTGTCAGCCTTTCATATTCGGGATCTGAGTGGTACAGGGGATTCAGTCCACTTTCAGTAATTAAGCTGATGTTGTGAGGTTCCATGCGAGCAGCGGGGTCTCTTTCAAGGGGGGCTTCCTGTACCACTTTCATGGGATCAGACTGGACAATCCTTAGACCTGTCCTTCAAGAGATTCATGTCTAGCCAAATATTTAAGGAGTAATCAGGGCTTAACAAGCAGTCAGTCTATCCACCATCTTAACAAAACACTTTCTTTGGACTAGTTTGCTGTTCAGAGCTGTAAAAATAGCCAGTGGAAATTGTCAGTAGGAAATGTCACCTGCTTTGTAATTAATCCGTGTGCTTTGACTTCAGGGTAGAAGTTTGCTTCCTTATTAAGACTATAACTATTTTTCCAGCCTGTGTATTCAGAAATTTCCTTAATAAAAAAAAAAAAAATGCTTACAGGATGTTTTGTTGGTGTATGAGCCTGGGAATATGTCAGTTTGCCACCTTCTGTTTTTGCCATTTGGAAAAGCTAATTTTGTTACTGGGTTTGCTTCTAGCAACTTGGAAGCAGCAGCTGCAGTGAGGTACAGTGAAGGGGCTCCTTCTGAAGGACTTGTGTGTGTTTTGAGAAGGTGGATTTATTTTCTATATTCAGTACTGCTTCTTTGCTTGGGGAAATTGTCCTACCATTCCCAAACTCCACTCCTTTTCCATTTTTTTTTTTTTTTCCTGAGGGCATCTTCTGTGCTTTTAAATGAGTTTCTAAAAGCCCCTGATTGTTGCCTAGTTAAGGACCAAGAGCTATAATCACTCAAACTGATTTCCCTGATTTAATGAGCAGTGCAAATCACTGACAGCTTCGGATGCTGCCAGGTTCTGAAATACAACTAGACACTAAATCCTTCATCAGCTTGGAACAGCTCTCAAACACCAAAATGATTAGTGTGACCTTATGTGTAGGAGATGACTGCGCAGATGATAAGATTGGGCTGAGGCTGGACCTGGGGATCGTATGTGAGCAGTAAATGGGTGCTGGGGGGTGAGTGGATGTTAGGGTTAAACATTTGTACTGTGCAAGGTGTGAGTCTGATACTTAGTTTTGCAGTGGGAGATAAAGACATTTGTCTCCAGGACATGCATATTCCTTCTAGCCAAAACCAGATTGTGGGGATGGCAGGACAACTTGTATTGTTAATGGCAACCCCACTAAGAGAGACAGGGTGTGGATGGAACCCATTTGGGGTGAGGGTTATGAAGAATCTTAAAACATTTGAAACTTTACTTGTGACTTTCCTGAATAAAATGATCCCAAAATAGGATCAGGCTGTCCTCAAAATGAACAGAGACACAGGATTTGTCTAATGCTTTCATCCGTGACAGCCAGAAGTTAGAATAGCTGAAATCTGTGAATGAAATGTGGATCTCTTTTTCTGTTGGCTCTCAGTGGACTGAAGGCAGATTTTAAATGCCATCACTGGGAACTGGATTTAGCCTCGTAAATCTAAAGGAATGCAGGTAGCAAGGCAGCTCTCAGTCACCTTTGTTTAACAGTTAAGCTCTGGGCACTAGTAATTAAGCTTACACAGCCACTATCCCTCTGCTGGGAGATGTATTCAAGCACTTCTACATATCTGGTGCTTTCAAACTTGCACCCAAATGTCGTGGCTCATTTCTATTGATGTTATTCGTTAATGTGACCGTGGATGCCAAAATAACAATTCCTGGAAAAGCGAATGCTTCTGCATAATTAAATAAATTAAAATAAAAACGTGCATCTCATAATCACTGTAATTTTTCTCCTCTCAGCTATATTTTGGGGGTGGATTTCTGTCCTATACTGGCATGTTGAGACACTGTCTCTCTTAAGATGGGACCAAAAGGAGAAGAGGAATAGGTCTTAGTTGTAATTCTGGTAATTTTTAAAATCTACATTCAGTTGATAACTGAATAAAATAATTCTGAACTTTCTAAAAAACATTGCATGAGAGACTATGGCATCTGGACATCCTGTTACTGAGGATAACTTCTTGGAATTCACACCTTTGTGATCTTATACTCCATTTCTTCTTGGCTGTTTTGACCGAACGTGTCTGCTGTGGTTGCACAGAAAGGTTATGAGTGAAGTGATCCCTTCATCATTCTTGACTTATGGATCGTTCCTCAACTCATGGAGTAATATAAAATAGTCCTTATCAAGAGACTGTGTGTGGAAACAAGACCTGCTTTATCACTGTTCATTTTAAAAACGCATGTCTATTTCAAAAGGAGATAGAAGTATGGGGAAATAGGATGACAAGAGCCAACTAATTGTAGTGAGACTTATTTTCTATGTTAGTGTATAAGTGTTAGAGGTTTAGATTTTTTTTTAAACTTTATTTTTTGGTTTGGGCTCACCTTCCTGTCTTTCCAACACTGGTCCTTAATTTTTGTCTTTGAATGCAAGTCTTTGTGAGCTTACAAAGAACTACGTTTGCATTAGGGTGAGACAATATGGTGAGGCAGCAGGAGCTGATGAGCTAAATAACTTTATCTAGATAGAGAGATAGAACTACTGCTTAAACTTATCGCTTAAGCTGCAGTAGTGCTTGGAGACTTGTATCTGGGACAGATTTTCCTCCTGCACTAGGTGCTGTTTAGGCACAAATGAAGGCATGGACTTTGACCTAAAAAGTTCATAAAAATGATTTGTCTGCATATTAGTCAGACTATATTTAGCATTTCCTGGGCATGCACAAACAACAGCTCTGAGCTTGGGCTGTTTCCAGCCTAAGGCTTTGCAAGCAAACAGGCCTGCCTGAGTAAGACCTGTACATGTGAATTAGCAAAGCTCCCTGTAACTCGCAGTCTGTTAGCAAAGGGATTTTAAGGTCATTTTCAAATTGCTGCCCATATAACAGCCCATACAAAGCTGATTTGGAATTCCAGTGGGATTCTGCAGAACTGAGGGTTTTATTTCCTTCCTGTTATGCCTGATGTGGGGGTGGTCCTTCTAAAACCCTAGTGATGGGCTGCCCAAGTTAACTTCTTTTATGACAATTATTTCAGGCTGTATTGTTGGGTTCTTATATCTTTAGTGGACACAGGGACCCTGTCAGTCTTCCTAAATGTTTTCTAAAGGCAGTAGGATTTGGACAATGTCGTTGTAACACTCCGGTACGATATACCAAGAGCTGTATCCCTGCTGCTTCTCTTTTTAAGAGAGGTAGGTGGGGGCAGACTGAAGTATGAAGGATATCATGTTCAGTGTTATGTCATTGCATAGTTACAGAAATACTAAATAATTGAAAACACTCTGAAGGGTGCTTCTGCAGCTTGGAAATAGAGCTGAATAAAAACAGATCTTACCACCTAACCCCAATCCAGTGTTTCTTTATAGATCACTTATACATACCACTAAGAATGGAGTGGGAACGACTCTTCTGCTGGGGACAGTGGGTCCCTCTGCACAAGACCTTTATAACAATCTGGTTCTCTTTTCTTTGTGTACTAAGTGCAGTTGATGCGTGCCAGCACCATGCCCTGCATTGCAACTTACTGAATACAGGGAGTATGCAAACCAGCACTGGAAGTACTTGTGGAAACAGGAATCGCTTGAGCGGTTGCCCTCGATGAGCCTGGCCATTTTCCCAGCTAAAAAGCACAGCCACAGCTGGAATGGAGCTAACATAGAAATTGTGTTCGTTGTTTTTTTAGGTGCCCACATCGTGTGGTTTTGACTTGGAGAGTTATACATAATGTCACTTGAATAAATCATTCCATTTTCTTCTGTATTTTGAGCTGCTGCATCTGAGAAGATGATCCTGGGAGAGGACAGTCTGTAAAAGACACCATAGATGTGATGAATTTGGAGGCAGTCAGTCTCAGGTGTAGGTAATGGCTTGGTCAGTTACAGCTTCTCACCTTTCCTGTGGCACCTCTGGATGGGTGGTTTAGCTCTGAAGCATTTGAACCAACAACTAAATGCCAAAATGGTGTTTGCCCAACGTTGCTTGAAGGAACGAAGGTTCCTTTCGAAGCGGAGGCCAGGCAGACAGCAGCACTGAAGGCTCACACAGGAGGTAATGCATTTCACTGTGTAGCAGGGCAGCCCCTTGCCAAGGAGCGAGCTGTGCATCGCCTCACTGGGGCTGTTTTACAGGACCTGAGGCACACAGCTGGATGCTCTGGATCTGGGCTGCTGCTGTGCGGGTTGTGTGATCACCTGTGCGGTGGAGAACTGAGTGTGAAACGGAGCAGTGGTGGCTTCCTGAATCCATACAGCCTTGGAAGGCGATGACTGAGAGAAATGATCTTCAGTTCACCTTAATCCCTCTGGGGTGGCTGCTCTCCGTGCTGGAAAGGCACGCACAGGCTGTGTTGCTAGAGCAGGTTTCTTGGCACAGCTTGCCACCAGGAGCTTGTTAGCCTCTTGTAGAAGCAGCAGGTGCCACAGCTCCTGCCTCCTTCTGACAAGCGAGCTCCCTTAGCAAGGGCCGTTGTGGCCAGATCTGGAGAACTGTCTGCTGTAGCTCTTCCTTAAGCAGAAGGAACGAGTAAAGACTGAAGGGGCTGCTTTTGTAAAGGAAAGCTAGAACCTACTTCTGGGGAGGGCCGAGGTGAAAATCAAAGGGTGGAGGGAGCCGGAGAAGAAACATCTCAGGGAAGAGTAGTGAGAAATGAAAGAGTGGGGAAGAAGGCAAAGCAAAGGTCAGGAGCAGTGCTAGTCCTGAAGGTGTACATTTGGCTGGTACTGAATGAACAGGAAGGTACTGAACAAATAGTAATTAAAATCCCAGCTGCTATGTAAATGCCAGATTATAGCTGTGATCTTTTTGAAGACTTTGATGTGAGTGGGAGTCTGTATACTACCCTTGGGAATGCTTAAGCCTAAATACATGCTCAAAAGCACAAGAGTTCCTGTCCTCTTCTTGGCATGAGTCGATGTCCCTTTGACATGCACCAGCAGCGCCCTGAGGTTTGTAAGAGGATGAGCACAGCTGGAATCAGTGTTCGCAGTATGGTGACTTTCCTTTTTTTCCTACAGATCAGGGTATTTTACCAATACCCTCCTGCTCAGGAGCTCCAATTTGTCTGGATTCATAACCCGATCTGTGATCGAGCATCTTGCTTACTCCTGAGAATGTGGGCATGAAATCACACGGGGGAAATCATGCTCTCGAGTGGGCAGCAAATATTTCACACTCCTGTTGGAGAATTCCTGAAGTATCCTCAGGTGGATGCGGTGGGTGGGGTGTTATGTGCGTCCTCAGGTGGGCAGGGTGGGTCGGGTGCGGTGGGCAAGGGAAAAAAGCTATTGACAACTTATTTGCTGAGCGCATCCCTATAGTTCTGTTCCTATAGCAACCCTAATGTGGAATGTGTTGCTAGAAAAACATTAGTTACTATAGAAACAACTTTCCTGTAAGTGAAAGTTTACTTTGTAACACATGATACCTAATATTAGTTTTTTTAAGTTAAACCACCCACGTGTGTGTTGAAATCAATAAACAGATCATTGTACTCAAGGCTGCAGAGCCGGAGATGTACAGGACTTACATGGCTTCCCTAAGCCCATCTGCTTGGCTCTGACCAAGAGCAGATCGGCTGCTGAGTAGCAATTAAGACAACAGAAATGTTAGATTATGCACGGCACAAGGGACTCCTGAAATAGCAGTATGGAAAGTGGACTGTCTTGAGGTTTTGCAGATTTGAATTTGTATGTTATTAGAGAAAAAATGCAAATATGAACTTGAGTTACTAGGCTGCATTGCTTAGACTTGTCCTAATGACCATCGGGACTTTAAAATGGGGGGAAGGGTTTGGACTCTTCTTGAGGTCACTTTCAAGAATTCTCTGTCTAAAAGTGAGGCTTACACCTGCTGCTTGGCGTTCTGCTCTACTGCATCAAGCACTAATGCTGTTTCTGACCCTGGAGCAGTGGGGGTAACGAGAAATGGCCAGTGTGTGACTTGAAAGGAGTGAGCAGTACTTCAGCAGTACTGCTGGGCTCTTTGCCTCTGCTTTGGGATCTCTCCCCCACGCTTTTGCTCCTACAGCCTGCTCTGTGCTTTCTGCTTTGTCAGCCCGTGAGCCTCAGCAGTGAAAATCTCGGCGGAGATGTAGCAGCCCCGGCAGCCCAATCCTTTGGGTAGCACCCAAGGGACCAGCACATCCCATAGTTGCTCCTGCTGGGGAAGCTGAGCTTCTCAAGGGCCTGCTGGCCAGCGATGGCCCCGGCGAGGTGGGGAGAGGGCCGTTGTTGTCATGGGAGCATGTTTTGAGTGATGAGCTGACTTCCTTTGCTAGGCAGTTTATTGTGTTATAAAGTGCCGCCAGCAAAACACAGTGGTGGAGTTTTAAATGTCACCAAGGTAACGATCATCAGTCACCTCATTACAATTTCACATATAGATCGCTCCTCTTGCAAATATCAGACTTTCTTGTTCAAAAATGATGCAGGATTCAAGGCTGAGCTGCAGAATCAGAAGATTCCTCTGTTATTCTTCAGGCTTCGCTGTGTACATGGGGCTAATGCTGCTCCGAGTTACTGGCATGAGTCTGCTGCTGGGGATTTAATGTAAAGGATTTCCTGCCTTTTGTGCTCTTAATTGCTAGCTGCTTTTGAGTGCTGCATTACGTTTGCAGATAATGAAACTATATTAACGGGTTAGCAATAATAAAAGAACAATTTCCTATCATTTCTACACCTAGAGCCCTGTTAGTGAATCACTGCTTTACAAACCAGCCCCACACCTCCTCCTGTGAAATGAGTACTGCTAAATATTGTTGTCACTTTTATGGTTGAGTACACCAAGCTTGAGAAAAGATGAGGTGCCTGCCTGTACAGCAGCTGCAGGTATAGGAAGCTGTTATAAATGCCTCATTTAGAGAGTCTGAGGCCTTTGAGAAGGGCTTGACACCTATTACATGTGTAGGATTAAAGTAGGGTGTGGGAAAACCCATCTCATTTTATCTCTGTAAACTAGCTGAAATATGGAAAAGCTTTTTAATTCTGCTTCATTGTACTTTCAGTTCCTGATAAAGCCCTCTAAAAAAAAACAATCTGGCTTCAGAAATTTCTCAAAACTCCTGTTTCAGGTTTGTCACCTTCTTTCTAGCCTGGAAGCTTTCCATTTGGGAAGGTGTTTAAGGACCATATGTTGCTTGTGCCTGGATTGGGGACAGATCTGTTTACAAGCACAGCATGGAGACGGGAAGGAAAGGTGCAAAGGCTTCTTCAGGGGGCAGAGGAGACCAGAGCTGAAAGGCAAGGAGAAAGGAATAAAGAGGCTGAGGAGTTATTCAAGGAACAGCCTGTTTCTGGAATAAGTGCTCCTCCTGAAGGTTCATACCTTTCCAGCACCCGCTGCTAGCTGTCTGTACACAAAGCCTTGAATTACCTCATTCTTGAATGAATGAAAGAAATGACATCTCATGTGGGGTTTCGGGATGGGTGTTTTTAGGTTTCTTTCCATCAGGTGACTTATACACGCGTGCTTTAGGCCATTTGGGATTTTTGCCTTTAGAAACCGGTAAAGATTACGGTTTATGTAATTCCACCCCCCTGATATTTTTAACTTAAATGCTGCAATTGCGAAGCTCAGTGCTGCTTTGGGGTTTTTAGCTATTCTACGGTATGTGCCAGCTCTACTTAATTGCTCTCTTATGCTGTCTGATCACCTGCAAAGCCCTTGACGTTCGGAGCCCAAGGAGGCCAGGAGGACCTGGCGTGAGGCTGGCCTGAGGGGAGCGAGGTGTGCGCCTCCTTGTCAGCCTGACAGCAGCTTGGGCAGCCCTCCTCGAAGGGATTCAAAGTCAAAAGGATTAGATTGGCCTCCTGTTTTCTGAAGGAATCTGAAACTTGGAATAGAAATGCGAACACACAAGCTGTTGTTTCTGGACTCCTACAATAGCCTCGTTCTTAGTGCTGCAGGAGTTTTCCTTCAAGCACATTTGTGTGGTGCAACTGTGGCATCAAGTGATTGGCGGGATCCATCTGCCCATCCTCTGTGTGGGGCCCGGGGGACCGGATAAAAACAAGATCTGTTAATTTGGTGTAAGGAAAATATCATCTTCCTACTGGTTCTGGTGTATTCCCAGCCCAAGAGTTTCGCTTAACTCTTCCTTCCCTGCTCTGGGAGGGAATGCAGAGGAGAAAAGGGACTTGCTCTGCTTGCTTTACAGGAGCAGAGCCTGTTGGGCTTCTCCCACCTCTTCAGTGCTTCCCTGGGAGGAGATCTAGGGAGATGCAGCCGTAAAAGGGGAAGCTGCGAAGGCGCAAGGGGTAGCGCTGCAGTTCATGGCCTTGTTCCCGCTTTGGCAGCATGGTGCCGTGCTATGAATTTAAGGTGAACCAAGCCGGACCAGTTGGCAACCTGCCACTTGGCTTGGCCAGTTTCTGAGTGGTCCCACAATCCTTCTGTGACTTCACGTTGGGGTCACGGGCTGGGACCTTCTACGTAGGCTGTGCTGTTTGCTCTTTGGTCAGACCCACAAACTGCTGCCTCCTGTGCGTCTTTCGAAAATGTGTAGGAAACCCACGATTGGTCTTTGGATTTTTATTGCCATCCTCGATGGCACAATCCCAAAGGAATGAAGGATTGTGCCTAACAGGCACATAAAGAAGGGACCATAACTAGTACTTCACTGAGCCAGTGCCCTCCAGGAAGAGTAGAGCTGTCAGCACAGACTTCCTATTTTGCTGCTTTTAACTCACAGACTTCTGGTTTGGCTTTCCAAACGTCCTTGCTAGATGATGGCTTTTCTTCATCCAGAACTTGAAATATGGTTGTACCAGAAAATCTCTCTGGAAATTACTCCTTTGAGAAACCTCCTGGAGGCAAGGTCTCACATAGGTAAAAACAAATCATCTTGGAGCTCACTTGATCTAACGGGTGGGTGGAAGGCATTTCTGGAGCCAGTTTTTCAAACCTTTTGTGTTCTGGTTCATGAAAGTTTGACGAGTTCTAGGAATCTGATTGAAGATCTGGGGGTAAATTCCAGTATTGCCCCATTAATATCCTTAAAAAAGGGAAAGGAGTAAGAAGCCATGTTTTTCTGTGATGGTAACTTAAGGACAGACTGTTCTAATTTGGGTACCATAAATTATACCCATGAATAAGCATGTCCTGATTCCTCAGAGGTGCTGAACACTCACAATTGTATTGACTTCAGTGGAAACTGGAATGAGCCCAGTGCATGCTTTGGATGAATCACGTTACATAACAGAAAAATGATGGTAATTTATGTTCAGTGCCGTGATGAAAGGTTCTTGAACTCTTTTTTTGCAGTTTGAAAGATGGAAAAGTCTGGAGACTTGTGCTGAGACTTCTAATTATAAACCCTTGCACCTGCACAGGACTTCTCATGCGCTGTTCCAGGACACCTGCCCATGTTAGCTTTCACCTAGCCCAGTGCCGGGCCACTTTCAGAGCACGATGCTACCTTGTGTGGCTTAATGCCAGCCAAGTGTTGGATGCCCATGGCTCTCAGGAAGCTGGGGATGTTTGGCAGCTTGCTGCATCGGAGTCTGGTAATCTTCTTGGCACGAGAGGTGTCTGTGGCATTTGAGCACACTTGGTGCTGCTGGCAAGGTGTGTGCTGGTGGCTCACAGCCTTACTTACCGCTTGCACCTGCAAAGCACAGATGTGAGCATGTGAACACGAGCAGAGGCTGGGAACACAATGTCTTCAGCCCTTTATTGCGTAAATCGGGGATGCTCTCTCCAGGCTGCTCTGGTGCAGGAGCTCCTGCCTCGTGTCCTGTGCCTGTCATTAGGAAGAGGGGGCAACGTGTGCCATAACCGTGCATTCCCTTGGTCCCCCCCGAGCTGTTTGCTTTTAGCAAGGGTGCAGGGAATGCTGAGTGCAAACTAAAAATAGAAATAAAGTGAAGGGAGGGAAAGCAATCAGAACACCTAAAATCCAGCACTATCTTTAATCATAAGTGGGAAAAAAAAATGTATCGAGTGTTGTTTGATCACAATCTAAACACAGCCTAAACAACCCTTTGAATTTGTAAATGACACGCGATAGAGGTATTTTTAGCTCATGTTGCTCAGATCCTGAGGAGGATTTTTTGTATGTTTTAGCTTATCACATTTCTTGCATAATAAGCTCCAGTTTTCCACGGCAGTTTAATTTTCTGTGAGCCTATTCTGTATGCAAATGACTTATCTTTTGTGTTCTCCAGTGGCAGGATTTTCTGTACTCAGGGGTGGCTTTAAGGTTAAAAAAAAACTTTACTAGAGGGCAAGAATGTAATCTCTTCATTTACCCCGTTTGTCTTTCACCGGCGTGTGTTTTTATCAGCTTTGCTTATGGCTTTCTCTTCTCTCAGGTTGAAGTTCAAATGAAAGTGTGGCAAAGACATTTCTAGGCAGTGCAAAAACCAGTGTTTGCTGCCCTTTGATGCAAAGCACCTGTCTTTCACCATACTGCATTCAGAGGAGGGTGCATTTTCATGATTTTGCCCAGGAAGGGCTGATTAGCACATGAACAAGGCACCGTTGCTATATTAGCACTTGTTGGATTTGGGTTTTGTCGCTTGGAAATGAATTTAGGACTCAGGCCACGGCTCTTCAACAGCGTCAGAGGATGTGTGCAGCCCTCACATGAAGGGAGGGCTGGAGGGAGGCCACAGCATATTTTTGAGGGGTTTACCAAACAAACTGGTGCTCAGTTTCTGGTTTACAACAAAAGAGAAATAATCACTTTCTTTAGGGGCCAACAGTCCAGATGCTTCTGTGTCCTTGCCCCAGATGGTCTGTGGTGGAAGCGCTCAAGGCCCATGTGCTGGGGAGGAGAGTTGCTCTTTCAGGCTATCGGGAGGGAGCAGAAGAGCCAGGGAGAGGCTGGAGAGGCCAAGCAGACTTGAAGAGAAAAGAAAAGGAAGAACTGAGGAAGAAGAGATGGAGCTGCAGGCAATCTTGAGGATATAAACTATGGGTTGCTTTGCTCAGCCATCCTCTGCTTCAGCCAAGGTCTTCTCCCAGCTGTGCAGAGCTACACGTGTTCTCTGTAACGCTGATGTGTGCAAACGACTGCCACACGTGGTGTGCCCTCACCCCTCTCCTCCTTGTGAGCTGCCTCTTGTCTGCTTCCAGTTTGGGCAGTGAGCAGGCTGCAGCTTGGAGGCACAGCTGTGGCAGGCTGCGACTTCTACTTCTCATGTAGACCAAGAGCATACAGCTGTGGGCCAGTGACAGGGAGAGAAATCCACCTCTGGGTAACTGAGAAACAGTAAATCTGTAAATACAAAGAGTGAATGTGCTCTCCGGGCCGCTCTGTACCGACATCTGACAGTAAATGGGCACTCTGCAATAAGCAGAATGGGAATCCTGCATTTTGACGCTTAATTAAATTCTCCACCTGTTTTAAATATTTTAAGTACAACAAACTATTCACAGGAATTGATTCTTCCTCATTCTTAATGATTAGTCCCAGCAGAGGTCTGCTGAAATTGGCCAGATTGATTGCATAATAAATTCCGGAGTCCTCAGCACTCTGAGTGCAAACGGGAGCACCTAGAGAATCGCAGGCTGGTTAATTACAGACACGGCTAGAAACAGGCTCTGTGCGGCAGCTCAGCACAGCACTGACTTCAGCCTGGGTTTTCTTTACCTGCCTGGTACTGTCCATTTGACATTTTGGGATCTTTGCCATCTCCTCAATTTATATAGTTGTCATAGGAACTATTTCCTAAGCTGTGTTCTGACTTGTTCCATGAGGCACTTTATTGTGTTATAAAGTGTTGACAGCAAAGCACAGCAATAGATTTTTAAATGTCACCAAGGTAACTACTGGCATTCAATTACAGTTTCAGATAAAGATGAATCCTTTCTGCAAATGTGACTGTGACAGTCGAAAAATGTGCTGGAGATGAAGGTGTCTTGTGATACAGGAAGATTTCTCTTGCTACTTTGTGGGGTTAACTGTGCCCGTTCTGATTTTTGGAAAGGCAAATGTAGCATGGCTTGTTGTCTCTGTTCTTCAAGAATGGAGCATTGTCTCTATTGCCGACTGTCTGTCAAGACATTGGATCACTTGGTATCCCATTTTTTTTTTAATTCTCTTCCATAACTGAGCCTGTCACTGGATGGATAACAGGCCCAGGGCTTCAAAGACACTCTGTAACACCCAAAGCAACTCTGCTCTAACTGGCATTTCTCTGGCTCACATGAACATCCCAGATACCAGGGTAGGCAAATCTCTTCAATTCTTGGATTGATCTTTGCCTCATTCTTCCTAAGCATGCTGTGTGCTAAGGCTTGTGGGGATGAGGGAGAGTGAAAGCTTGGTTGTGGACAGTTTGTTTGAAAGTCTTTATCTTAGCGGATGGCTTGTAGAGAACTGGAGTGAGTGAAAGTACTCCTGGGGGGGAGGTGGTGAGTGTGGGACCTGAGGGGTCTCAGGGAGAGAAAACATACTGGTAAGACTCTAGCAGGAAAGAAAGAGGTGGGCGTGTAGATGGGTGTAATCTGGTATTGGAGACTGTGCTCTTAGAGCTGGGCTTGGCAGTGTGCGAGAGCTGCTCCGAGGCTGTGGGCAGGCCATAGGCCCTGAAGGCAGCAGGCTTCCTGCAGGCTGGGTGCTGAAGACACGACCCTTAAGTCAGCTAAATGAAGCTCTTGTGTGGCTTTGAGGTGCTGTAGCCACAATGAGGGCATCTTCCAAGACTGGCTGCCTCAAAAATACCTAGTGGCAGGCAGCGCTGCCCTGATAATTGCTTGTGACTGATTTGCTTCCCCCTGTTATTTAACATCCATTAGGACTCAACATCTTTCCACAAAGAGCAGTGCTAATCACTTGGTATCATTAAACTAAAACTTAAGCACACATTCATCTTTCCTCTGACCAAGAACAGTCTTTACCCTCACAATAACCCACCTTATCTAGTTCCTTTATTTGAAATTTCACATTAAAGGTGAAAAGTACAGAGCATGACAATGTCATCTGAGGAAAGCAATTATATTTTAAGGTGAAGTGGTTTATGAACAGCATCCTGATTGCTTGGCAGAGCTAAAAATAGCTGACTGGTTAAACAGCTTATCAGCATGTGGAGACCTGGGAGCAACGCGTTTTCACTGTTGCCTAAGAATTGCATGCCAAACGCTGCCCTGGCATCGGAATTATAGTGCAGGGGGAGCAGGTGGCTCCTGCAAGAGAAAGTGCCCATAATTAAGTGTGTGAAGCAATATATTCCCGTCCAAAGCAGTGTAAAGCCTTTTACAACTTAATTTACCAGGATAAGTTAGTAGGGGTCAAACTTCAGACACGTTTGTGTGCATGAAGTAAACCCAGTCCTCTGACGTGGGCATAACCGTGAGCCTGGGCAACCCAGCAGCTGAGTGACAGCTGCCTGTCTCACCCACAGACAGCAATGTACCTGCACTGTGCTCCTGCACTGTGCTTGTTCCTCCTGGCAGCTGGTTTTCAGGAGGGCGAAAGGTTCCCTGAGCAGGCTTGGCCTGGGCTCGGCCCTGTCCTGCCCTCAGCGCAGGGGGACTCCAAGGACATTCTCCACACGGTCGGTCTCAGGCTTGCCTCAGGGTCAGAGCTGCTGGTGGGCACAACTCAGAGGGGGCAGAGCCTGCTGGCTAAGAGGAATTTTGGTTCTCTGAATAAATTAAGAGGATTTGTTAGCATAATTTACCATAAAAAGATGTTGTTATAAACTGTTTCATGTTCTAGGCAGCTGAACTCTGTTTTCTGGGCCTGTTCCACTGCAAGGCACACATGTCTACCTGCTGCTCCGTAGGGAACAGTTTCATCTCTAAGGCTTTCTTTTTGTTGAACACGAGGAAGACTGGTTGTCGGCGTCAGGCATAATGCCTGCTTGGCTAAGTCATTGGGACAAGCTGTGCTCCCCCCCCTCCAAAAATAAAAACAAAATACATGCGAAACTCTCTAACGTAAAAGGGTAAGATGGGCAAACCACAAAGACGTACAGAGCAGTTGTTCTCACTTGCCACGTAACATGAAATCCAAACAAAGGACTTGGATTTCTGAGGGCTTTGCCATGTAAGGGGCCCAGCACAGATGCAGTGCTTCCTGCCAGGACAGTTTTGTTTATTTTCCTTTCTTGTAACATGAATTTTCTCCCTGTTTTCAAGGTGGCTTTTTGAAATCATCATAATTCCCCCTCCCTTTCATCATCAGTCTGTATACAAAGAGAATATTTCTCCCTTTTAATGCATCTGTTTCTATCTTCCCTCTTCTATTTTCCCTCCCAGGCACACTCTTGTTTGGATTTCAGCCCTTCAGAGAATACTGTACTGGGGTGACTGCCCTCCTCAGAGGTCTCCTCCTCACTGGATTCTTTCCCTGGAAAAAACAATTACTAAACAATTTTTGCTGTTTTTTTTTTAGGACATAACAGGGGACATGTGTCATAGGAAGAATCCTTTTTGAAAGGGTACTGTCACTGTACATCTAATACGTGTATGTGATTGCACTTCTTGGCTGGTACAAAATCCAGCAACTATGCAAAGAACTTATGCAGCTATACATACCGCAGCTAACTCTCTCCTTTTGTGTTAGAGGAAATGAACTCTTAATACGTTGTTATTAAGAGTTTAATGGGAGGAACCCCGTTTCTAAGAGAAATGCTGTGTGGCAAACACCTGGTTAGCTCACATGGACGTGGTGTCTTATGAGCTCCATCTTAGGAGAGTTGGTTCATTTTTATTTTATTTTTCCTACTGAGAAGTGACCAGGTGACTAAGCTGCTGGTACTTCTGGTAACACTATGAGGTCATCACTTGATTACAGTAAATTGATGATTGTGAGTTTTAATTTGGTCCGTCGAAGGGACTGATTGCACTGTATATCAGCATAAGTTCTCAGAGGCAACCCCATTACACTTACTTAGATTGTCTTGTTCCTGACAGTGTTTAGCCTTAAGGGAAACAATATTATAGAAAAGGCATTAACGGAGGACTGAGATGAATTAAGGACTGAAACTATGTATCCGTGTGAAGCCAGAGTTTTTGTATTGTTTAAATGCATTTCTTTCAGTTCTAATACATTCACATCTAGGTATTTTTCTAATATTGTGGAATATTCCTAGTGAGAAAGGATGGAAATGGCTGTATTTCTGATCTCTCTCACTTCTGCCTCTAGGTAAATTCTCAGGAGGTTGAACCTGACAATTTCTGAAACTTAGTTCAACAGCTCTTTGGGGTATTTGCTGCTCTGAACTTGTTCAGAAGCTGTTAGTTTTGAAGCAATCCAAGCAGGGACACAGCAGAGAAGAAAGCAGATGGGAGGATCTTCTGAGTGTGTTTTTTCTTCTTTTTAAGAAATGCAGTGATATAGTAGAAATGGTTTGCATTTTGCTTTTGGAGATAAACATCTAAACTAGTGATTCACTGATTTATTCTGTAGCTTTACACCTCATGAAACCGAAGTCTTGAGCACTGAAGCACTGCAGTCCTCTGAGAATTTGTTCTCAAAATATGTAATTCTTAAACTCCCCCAGACAAAGCTCTGCAGACTGCTGGTGAGCTGAGGCCTGTGGTTTCAGAGGCACCAGGTCATGCAAAATTCTTGTCCTTTTGGGTCTAGTGTCTATGCAGTCATGTTGAATCTTTACTTGACTCTTAGGCTGTGCATACACTTCAGAATGATTATCATCTTTCTATGCTGCTCAGCACAGATGGATTTCTTCTATTAAAGCATCCTCTGGGTTATGCATGTTTACTATATAATTATTTACAATGCTGAGATTAGATGATCTCAGTTGGATTGAGAGAAGCCAGTTTGGCCAAACAGCTGTCTATGCTGATAGTTGCTCAAATGTCTACTTAAACTGAAAAGGAGCTGTCAGGTACTTAACCTGTATTAAGGTAGGCTGTCTTTTTTAGGGTCACACGCTGCCAGAGTGCTAGTGCTCCTGGTGAGTAGAAGCTGTCATTCAGCTTCACAGGAAACCTGTAATGTGGCTGGGTGATAACTAACCAGGAAAAGCTGGCTAGGATATAAACACCTACCTTTTTTTTGGTAGCTGAATATTGAGAAACTCTGTATACAAGGAGGTGAGAATAGGTTACTCTTTCTGGCTTCTTGGTTAGTTTCACCTCTGAATTGACACAAGCCAGAAGCTGTTCACCAGTTAGAGAAGCTCTAGAGGAGGTCCTGGTGTGACTCTTGCAGTGCTATTGTCAGTAGTTTTCCTCTTCTCTTCTGATCATCGTGCACGGTGGTGCCTCTGGCCCCAGCTGGGAGATTCAGGAGCAGCAGAAATGGCTACAAAAGACCTGATGGCTGGATTGTGTGGCTGGGAGGATACTTGCAAACTCCGATGCTTGTAGAGGTTAATTTTCTCATAGAAAATGACCATTGTGCACAAATAAGGTCTAAACCAGGACCTCTCATCTGAGAGGTGAACTTGGGCCAATGCCTGCAAGCAAACAGAACTTCCTAGAAATAACTCCTACACAGATGGGACTCCATGTGCATGCTTTTCCTTGTCTTTGTCTCCCATTCGCATCCTAATTTGGAAACCAGATTGAGCTGGAAGCTAAAACACTGAGTTTATTACCACAAACACGAGTGGAATGGCTCTGTTTTTCTTTTTGTATAGTCTTTGCCTGGTTTTTGTTCTGAATAAGAAAAATTAGAATAGGTAAAAATATGAATCAAGTCTTAAACAAGCAAATGCAGTCATTAAAATGAATGCTGAAGGTCTTAATTAGTAGCATATTAGCATGCTCTGAGCACCAGAAGTTCTGCAGAGTTGTTTGTCTGGTTGAATTACCTGTATTTACTACTAATTAACAAAACATTACAATCATTAATGCTCTTTGCAACGTCTTTATAGGGAAGTTAATTCTGTAAGGACTGTTACTGCTGAACTAAACTGTGCTGCTTGAATAAGAGCTCTTGCACAGGGGGCCTTTGGAATTATTTCACTGGTGATGATAGGAACTGAGCTTTCTGTCCTGTTGGTAGGATGGGGTGGCTGTGTACTGCCCCTTGTTTTCTTGTAATATTTTCATAAATGTCTCTATTGTTTGGAAAGCATCTGACAGAACACCTGTATTAAACAGAGCAGAGTTTGTCAGAAGGAAAGCAGAAGCTCGTGTCTAACACAAAATGAAATCATACTCATTTTGATCTGTCTAGACAAGAGCTTGGTTGTGTTTAAAAATGGGCTTGCCAGTTAAAACTTTCACGCTCAAACTCCTTAAAACCAAGAAGCCATTCTCGAGAACGCTTTTTTGTACCAAATTTGTTAGCTTAACCTCTAATGAACTGGGTGAGTTATAGTGTAAATGAAGATTGTGTGGGTTCTCATTCGTCTGGGGCTTGTAGTATTTTTTTATAGTGGCATGAGTGTCCATTAAAGACTGATATTGGAGATTATTTGGTCTGGTTTAGTCTTATTTGGTCTCTGGAGAAGATTGTGTAGTTATAGTTCCCTGATGCTTTCCTCCAGGCAATGCCAGTCTCTACAGGGTGTGTGAGGCTTCAGAAACGAAGCTGTTGGTTGTAGTGAAGTTCAGCATGAAAGGAAGATGCATTAACAGTATTTGGAATAACTATGTAATACTGAAGGATTGGGTTACTGCTGGTAAAAGTTGGCATTTTCCCTGTCTTCTCCATCAGAATTAGAGGTAGAAAAAAAATCCCGCTGTCTTAATTTGTCCATTAAGCTCATAAAGTTTTTTTTCTGAATCTTAAATGATCTGGACAGTATCAGTCTGCAACTCAGTCTCATGTGTGCATTAAGTTGTCACAGTAACACAGAAGAGATCATCTTATTATCGCTGGAAGTGTTTTACTTCTGAAAGCTCACCGCGTCCCTGCTGCTGCGATACAGCCTTCGTGGTACCTCCCGGTGCCCAAAGCACCGCGTCCAACCCCGTGGCTGAGGGAACAGCACCTCCCTCTGTCCTGATCTCTCTGCACTCCTAGTCAGTGGCTCAGCAGGTGCCTTATTTAAGAAATAAAATGGAATATGAAAAGAATCCCATCTCTTACTTCATCGCATCTCCCACATAGCGCACTGAAGATGTGCTGCTCATCTTAGTCTAGCTGGCTTTGGATGGCAGGTAATAAAAGTTTGCTTTCATCTGGAGGAAGTGACTAAAAACAATACCTCTGGTGGAGTTTGCAGAGAGGGACAGGTTGCCCACTCTGCTCTTTCAAAACATTTGTTTGTGAAGCAACATTCATGATTAAATAGATGGGAATGAAACACCTGTGTGTCTATAGTTGGCTGCCACCTGTTCTAGTTGTGCATTGGCGATGTGATAAAGTGGGCAGAGGCGAGGGGAGGACACCACTGGTCTGCCTTTCTTCCACAAAGGTCTCATCTGCAGGGACAGGGGGGTTCCAGCTTCCAAAGTAGTCTGCACCTGGAACTAACATTGCGTTGCTCATCTCATCAAGTCTCTGTCAAAGTAAGTCCCTTGGATGTTCACCTGGGCCGTGACTTGTGATTATTGCCACAAGTGATCAGTGCTCCTTCATGGTGTGCTGTGCTGCTGGGAGCACGCGGGGCAGAGCCCAAAATGCCATCCTGTTCGCGTCTGTGCTGAGCAGCAGTGTGTTGTGAGCCTGTAAGAGAAGCGCTTTTAAGTTTCCCCATCGTGCAGATCTGTATGTGCACGGTGCACAGCAAACACTTTGGCCTGGGAGCTTGGCTGCCTTGTAAATGACTTCAAATTCTAAGAAACCGCAGGCGGCCTCAAGTGAGTGCCCAACGGGGCTGACGTGAGGGGTGCACTTGTAACAGCCGGGCCCTGCAATTTGCCCCGGGCTGCCCGCAGGGCTAATGAGCAGCATTAGAAAGGAGGAGTCTGTGCTCGGCTACTGGGGAACAGTACAGCTCCGGCCAAGAAAAGAGGGGCAATCAGCAACAATTACATGCCAGAGTCCGTGTGCTCTTTGCTCTGCATGTCTAGCGATGTTTTTCTCGTGTGTTTGCCACCACCCCGCTGAGCGAGGCGGCGTGCTGGAGGGCTGCGTGGTGCTGGGGACCCAAGGGTGCTGCAGGACCCCTGCCTGCCACCAGCTTCCAGAGGGCCTGGACCACAGGGCGTGCTGTGAGAAAGCAGCTGCTTGAAAGGAGACGGGGAGGGAGAAGAATGTGTTTTCTAAAGGTCAGCGAAACCTACGGAGCACTTAGAGGCTGAGGAAATTATAGCTTTGGTCTCTCAGTAGTGGGCTCTGCAAGGGGAGGGAAAGAACAAAGGCGTGTTACAATGTGCTCCAACGAGAAGTCTTTTAAACATTGCTATTAGAAGCTATTAGGAGGATTTCTTTGGGGATAAATTAGAGGCAGCACTTTGGCGGGGAATGTTCCTTACTTTTAACATGTTAAATGGTCTCCCTGATTATATGGGCTCGCTTGGCAGTTACTGGAGCTGCACATTAACTCCTACAGTAACCGGTGCTGCCTGCAGGTCAGACAACACGAAGGCTGCATCTGTGAGCCCGCCTAGGACTTGCATTTCTCACTTTCATCCACCTGCAAAAAGCTGATGTGATTGCATGTTAGGTGCTGGATACAGAGTTAACATCGTTGAATATCCTTACAGTGTAAAGATATTGTCCTCCTCTTAGGATTTACACAACTTGTAAGAGTTTTTCCCCAGTGTATTCAGTACAATGGGTTCCTGATTCTTACTTCAATAGTAAGAATGAAAATTATTCAGTATTATGTTAAAAGTAAATATCCTATCTGTGAGTTGATTCTGGAAACATAATAGCACCAAAGAGATCAAACTTTTCCTACAGGGAACTCCAGCTAAAACATCTGTAAATCTCAAAACCAATAATGTGAATAAAAGCTTGTTTTCTTCAGCAGCAAGTGTATTTGCAAGCAGAGCACAATGCTCCATTTCAGGGCAGAAGCTCTTCACAGCAGCATTTGTGCTTTCACTCTAATCCATTTTCTTAAGGTTCTGTCTCTGGTTTCACAATCTCCCATTACTTTAGGATCCTCAGGTCCTTCCTGCCATTTGTACAGGCTTAACCTTGACGGCACTGAGACATGAAATCATTAAGATACACAATAAACATGGAAGCATAAAACATATTGCGGGTTCCTCCTTCCTTGCAGGGAATGGTTTCTACAGCATCTTCTGCAGAGGATCTCAGGGGTGCAGTTCTGTGCTAAACCCCCTGCAACGCTGCTGCTCTGCATCGATTCTCTGCATGCTGTAAATATAATTCACAATAAAAGTAATGACCATAAGGTGAAATATAACTTAGTGCTCTTGTTATTAGTTTTCAAGGTGAATGTAAAGGCACTAAATGAAACTCTTAACTTCCTTTTTTTTTTTTTTTTTTTTTCCTTCCCTCTTACATAAGGAGTTTCTACTGGACTGGCAATGTTTCTGCATTTGAAAGTGGGGTGTTATGGTCTAAAATCTGCTGAGCTTCATCAGTGGCACTGCAAATGACTGGTTACAAGATTCTGCTACTTAGTTTTTTCTCTTAGGTTAAAGGAGACAGAAATACAGAGTAAGGGTTTCTCAGAGATGGTTTGGAGGGTTAAGTTTTCTGGATCTAGTCTTAAACGGCTGGGTAATGGTCATATTCCTGGCCTATATTCTTTATGTATATTCTATAAACCTGATGCAGGTGACACAGTCAGATTTGTATCCTCAGGTATATTAGGAGAGCATCATCTTCGGGAAGGTTATGTACCTTGTAACTTGGCTGAGAAAGTCATACAAGATAAGTGCTTTGGCTCTAGGTTCCTGCTTCACTTAAAAGCTGTTTTTCAAGAGGGAGTACTGTCATGTGAGTGACAGTTCTTAATGGTCTTTGGCCAGCTTAATCCCTAATCTGCGGACTATTAGCATTGGGTATGAATGTTTCCCGTAGGCACAGGAGAAACCGAGCACCTCTAATATGGCCCCTGCCATCAGGTTGAGCAGAACTCAGCCATCTGTTGAAGTTGTTGCATCTATTTCCATTCCTCTTCAGTTTGTTTGTGGCTGGCAACACAGCTCACCATTTGGTCACCCTATTTTTGTGTGTGAGCCTGAATATAATTTGTGCCAAAACTCAGATTACAAGTTAAATTATTTCCTTAAAAAGCAACTTAAAGACCAGGTCCTGCTCTCACCCAAGACACAAGGGTATTAGTGGGCTTTCCCCAGATAATAGATTCTTTAATGGGAAACTGATTCATGAATTCAAATTATAGTCTGTGGTTGTAGTACAGACTGTGGTGGTTGTGTCTAACTGCCGTTCGGTTGTCAGGGATATATTGTTGAATGTATTGTTGAACTATGGATGGATGGGGATATATTGTTGAAAACATTGTTGAACTATGGATGTTCTAGAGCTTCTGGGATAGAAGCTGCAGAGTCCGTATGCGTGTTCTGGAAGGTGCCTTATTTATTTTTTATGTGCTTTTTGATTCTGTGGTAGAAACAATATCATTCAACTTGTACAGCTGATTGCATGCTGTGAAGTTTTTACGAAATAAATGGCGAGAACAGCTGGATGCCGAGGACAAATGTAGAACGCAATAAACCTTATTAATCTATGGTAATTTGAAGGATGGGACCTATTCTGCAAGCTGAGTTCACGGTGCAGCTGACACTCTGACAGCAGTTTTTAGGACACAAACTGTTAATTATACATTAATCATGCTTTCCTGAGATGAGTGTTTTAGAACAGATTGTCTTTAGTCCACTGAGGACAGTAAGAAAGCACAGACTAGCTGAAAATATTATGATTATGAATAATCCTTATTAAGATAGATTTTAAAGAATGTGGTAACTATGCAGGCTTTTCATTAGAGAAAATGATTATGGGTGGAGATCACAAAGTTTAACAAATTATATTGTACTGGAAGGGCAACATTGAAAGTTTGATGTGCAGACAGGGAGATCTATTGCTTGTCTGTTGTAATGACTGGCTGCCGTAGCACATAGTGAAAAGCACCATCACACCACCACCTTTTAGTGAGAGCTAATATTTTTAGGGACCAAAACACTCAGATATGGCTAATGGAGAGCATGAGAATTCCTCCAGGTAGGAAAAGAGTAGGGGAGGGACTCTGGTTTCCATGGGGGAATCTTGTGACCACCGAAGTGAAGTCATGTATGTCTTAAAGAAGCAACTCGGGTTCAGTGTAACAAAACAGTTTGTGCACCTTCAATGGAGAAAAACAAAGTAAAGAGCAACTTAATGTGTGTTCTATATAAATGGGAAAATAACATTTATCTTCATTCTGAAGGAATAATCTTGTAAATAATCTTGTAAAGCTGACAGCCGTTTATGACGAAATGACAGACTCAGTAGATGAGAGTAGCAATGTCATTTCTTTTGACTTAAGCAAAGCTTTTTTCAGCCATTACTGCCTCATAGACAAGCTGATGAAAAGCTGGTTGCATAAACGAGCATTGTGGATTGAAAACTGAGGTTTTGGGGCACAACGGGTTGTGGTCACTGGCACAAAGATCAACTGGAGGCCAGAGATGCAGCCAGGGGTTGACACTGGAGCCCATACAGTTTGATGTCTTCATAAATGACCTGGATGAGACAACACATCACCAGCAAGTTTACAGATGATGCAAAATTGGAAGGAATGGCTGATACACCAGGTGGTTGGGCTGCATCGGGAGGAGTGACAGCAGGTTGGGTAAAGTGATCTTGTCCCTCTGCTCAGCACCAGTGAGAGCATTGGGTTTGGCTCTAGGCTTCCCAGTACAAGAGAGACAAGGACATAAGAGACTCCAGCCAAAAGCCATGAAAGTTAGAAAAGGGCTTGGAGTGCCTGTTGTTCATAAGGAGGTTGAGAAGAGGAACTCTTCATCCTCAAAAGAAGGATCAGGGAGACCTTAATGTGTACCAATATCTGATGGGAGTGGGGTTGAGGGAGTAAATGAGATGGAGCCAAACGCTTCTCAGTGGTATCAAATGAAAGGACAAGGGACAGGTCACAAGCTGAAATACAGGAGCCATTTAAACATGGAAGGCTTTTACTCTGCAGATAGTCATGCGCTGGAGCAAGCTGCCCATGGGAGTCTCCATCTTGGAAGGTTTTAACCCAACTAGATGAGGTTCTCAGCAGCTCCTTCCTAGCTGAGGTGTTGGACTGGACAATCCCCTCTCAACAGCAACTGTTTTGTTATTCTGTGAAATACTCAGAGGTGGCTTTGAGCAAATAGTGCTCAAAACACTACTGCTATTTCCATTTTCCAAGTGAATTATAATAGGAGGAGGAGCAACTAAAGACATTTGTTTTAGAGACTGGAAAAAACAAAATCTGATGCATTTTTAGCAGGGGAAAGAATTAATTACTAGATTTATCACTTAGCACCTTTGTTTCTTGACTAAGGGACTACTATTTTGCCCCTGCTTGTTTTGGCTTTGTTCACTTTAGTCACAATGTCACTTAGAACCCTTTGCAAAGCCAGGATCTGAGACATCTGCAAATTCAGAGCATGGCAGCAATGGCAGAATCCTGAGGTGGCAGGTCAGGCTCTATGGAGTTCTCTCATTTGTGCATCCAAATTATGCCCAGCTAGAAGATGCATCTACTCCGTATGTTGTTTGGAGTGCTCTTATACATGGAAGCAGTAGGGTCTCCAAGTGTGCGAAGGAAAACCATATGTTCTTTAGGTTGGCAGGCTTTTCTTATATAGACAAATCTTTGAGGAGAATATGGGCTATCCTGAAATCAGGTCAATATGTGTAAGTCTAGCTAGGCTTCTAGCAAACCCAAGCTAACTCATAAAGGCATCATCAATGCCTGCTTCCAGCTGAATACCTGGGACTTCGTACAACACTGAAATACTGCTCTTAAAGACCACAGTGCCAGCCTTCCTGCCAAAGACTGGTGATAACCTTTTCCCTGAAGTTCAGTGAGGCAAGTTCAGTTTGGAGGCCTGTAAATATTCAGAGTATCATTTGAAGTATTTAGCATGTGAGGAGCACTCCATGTTCCTTGGAGCATCCAACTCTTTGTTTATCAGAATTGTCAATTTTTGTCTTGCTCGGCAATAATAAAGGCGTGCGTTCAGTAACAACTTGTCTGGGCCAAGCGCCAGCAAAGAAGTTCTAGGAACTGTGACAGCAAAGTGTTGGGGCTCCTCAAGGGAAAAATATCTCCTGAAAATGAACAAGCTGCATCAAATTTTAAATGGTGAAGGAATCCAATTGAATGCTAAGGAGTATCCATTATTGATGAGAACTGTACCTCAGCAGACAGAATGGAGCATTGCTTGTTGCAACACCTGCTTTAGCTTTTCCAAGGCGGTCTGTCAGGCTTGTGTTTCCATTTGAAAGACTTTCAGATCTGACTCTTGTGTTTGACACATTTTGCCCTCTGGCATTCCCTTTCACATAGGTCAGTTTTCTCCAAACATGTTTCTGGACCCAGTGTTACAGGGAAATGGGCGACTTTTGTTGGGTGAATAATGGCTGGTTTTATTAAGGAATCTACGGGGAGATTCAAGTTTTTGGAGCTAAAAATTAAAAAGAAAAGGAAATGATTCTACAAGCAAAGTGAGCAAGGAGAAAGCTTGCTATTGAAGGCTTATGGTGTCAAACTGAGTTGAGTGAGAGTGTTTTCCAGAACTGAATTTCATATCTGGGGTCCCTCAAGCCCTGACGAAACTTCGTGCTAATGGTACCAAGTCGAATGAAGTGAAAGGTCTGTGTAGTTTCCTACTGGAATAAATTGGTGTGTGTAAGAAATACAGAACTGTAGGAACTACCGTAAATAGTATAGAACATAAGTGAACACAGTCTTGGATACTGTGAACAACTGAAACCTAAAGCCATTCAACAAGTTGCTGTTAATATATTAGATAAAAGGTGCACAACTGTCTCCCTTCGATCTTAGTTCACAGCGGGTTTCTCTGATAGCTTTCTGAATTTGATGTGAATCGTCTGCCTTGCCTGGACCCCTTCTCCTCTGGGAAGAGTGCCAGTGGTTCGGGCTGATCCGAACACTGCAGCAAACCAGCTGGAGACCTCTGTAGCTAGCAGTGCTCCAGCGGCTGGATTAGTATCAGAGGGATGTGGAGATGTCATTAACGCAGGAATCTGCAATATTCACACAGTGCTTTGGAGGTGCTGACAGCACCTTTCTGCTTCTGAGCTTGTTTAGGGTACGAGCTGAGATCTGTGGTAACTCCTTCCTTCTTTTGAACCTCTTGTGTATGAGGGGAAGCAACAAAGACAAATCCTACTCGTTTTAATATGGAAATGTATAGCTTGTCCTTGACTGAATGTGAAGATAAAACAAGGCCAGGTGTATGCTTAAAATAGGCACTGTTCTGATATAATATTTTTCTGGTAAACTTCTTGTGGCTAATGTTTTATATCTAGGTACATAGTACAATATTTGAAGAGGTGACAAATTGCAGTGCAAATCCAGTGCTGCTGAAAGCCGAAGTAAATATTAAGATTCCACTTTCATGAGCATCTCCTGGCAAGGTTATTATTTCTGATTTAAGAAACCACCCCTTCCTTCTCCTACTTAAACACTTCTTATATTTGGAACAAGGCTGTTTTACTATATACTGCACAAACATTTAAGAGAGTTTCTTCCCTGAGCATACAGTTATCTTCCAATAAATACAGTGTTGCTGGCTTTATAAAAAAATAATACATTAAATAGAACTTCTAGCTGATCCACAGATCACTAGTGTAGACAGCACCAATAACACCCTTTGTTTTAATAACCCAGAAAATTCTTGTCAAATATAGAAGACAAGAAAAAAAATCTGAATCCTCTTGAAGCTTAAGGGTGAGAGCAGTGATTCAAGTCACTGGAGGAAATCACTGCAGGTTGTAATTCCCATAAAGGTTCTGTCCATTGTCAGTATTTTCCCTGTCTATGATTAGTAGGTCACCAACATTTCCTTTTGATTCATGAGAATGGAGTTTCTGCTAGCTGGTAAACAAAGTCTGCTCGTGGGTTATTATAAAATGCAGAAGTACAGCAAATGTAATTGTTTTTTCCCCTAACACCTTTATTGACTATATTGATCTAAAAGAGAAAATTAGGTTTTCTAAAGTTCAAATTGAGTTTAATGTCACTGGAGTGGCATGGAACTTCTCCCAGAATCCGGAGAGCTCAGTGACTGTTCTGTGCAGATCCACCCTGCAGCAAGAACAACCTCGCTGGTTCAGTCAGAGGTAAAGTGACCACTACGCATGAGCTGCACCATGCTATTTATATTGCTGGCTGACGTATGTTCAAAGCAAAGATTCTGGCAGGGAAAAAAGAGTTGTAATGAACTTAGGTAGATGATTGAAAACAAATAAGACAAGCTAGCAGTGTTCAGATGCTTAGGTTTGTATATTTACTGCCTTCACTTCTTTGAAGTGTTTGTATTTCTGCCCTAGTGCAGAGCATCTGAGGGGTGTTCTTCTCTCTGGTTGGCAACCCGAGGTAGGTGGCAGGCATAGTTCATACAAAATACAGTTGAGCTGTAATTTAAAACTTAAATTCACTTCTAAATTCCCACTTAAAACCCACATTTGTCACAACAATGATTAAAGTCAAATAAAGCTCCAAGGTTAATAAATCCACGGTTCAGCCCCATTGCCTTCTGCTATAGATATGCCTGGAGAGATCATAACATATCACATCTTTCATCTCCAGTCCAAAGTTCCTAAGCACTTTGTAAACATCAATAATGCATCGTTCACAACAGTCCTTGAAAAACAGGAATTAACTTTTAATGAAGCAGGAATTCATTCATGCAGGCGAGGTGCCATGCTAACAGTTCAAGATAAAGTAGTGGAATGAGGATGTGGCAAAGCCCGGCCTGACTGCAGAACTGGGGGAGGATTTGGGCAGTTACTGCTGTCTCACATAAAGAATACCTCACATTTGTACAGGGAGTGCTAAAGGAGAAGAGTTGGACCTATCGCTCAGGCTTAAAAACCTACTTTATTTTATTTGCACATTTGAAAACAATCCATAATGGCATGTTTATCCAGGAATATGAGATGATCTCATTCTTGTACAGAATAAGTCATCAGTGGATACAAGGGTATGGAAAGAGCAGGAGTAGCATTAACGTTCGGTCATCTCATCTAGTTCAGCTTCTCTGTAATAATCTTTCACTTATCCTCTTCTTATGCTAGTGGATCAAAGAATACAATAAAGCTATGATCAGAAATCTTACAGGCGGAGAGCGACATACAATCTCTTCATAAAGGGCTCTTTTACTAGATATTACTTCTTTGTTTTCACCCGATGTGAAGTATCTTCACCTCTGTGGTGCTTTAACTGCGCAGTTTTGTTCGTTTTTCAATTTTGAGTGAAAGACGCTTCCGGCAAATTTACTTCTCTTGTTCAGTTGCAAAATAGAAAAGCAAAGCAGGATCTAGAGGGACTTTTTTTTTGATTACGATTCCAAAATTTTCATTTGAAAAAGTCGCAAAAATCTGGAAGCTTCTCCTGGTTCCTCTAGCAGCAAATGAAGCAAAGCGTCTTCAGAGTTTCCAGCCCTCTTTGCTGTGCTTCCCTGACAGGCCGCTGAGAGCATTTCTTGCATTTGTTTCTATGCCAGCCCTGGAACCGCACGTCACGTGTCACATGGAAAAACACTTAACTGGAAGTGTTTTGAATCCTTGGCAGGATTCAGGGTTGGACTCAGTCAAAGGGACAAGCTAAATATCTTCTTATTTCACCCACACGGGTTCACCAGTCTCCAGCCTTAGTTCCAACCGGAGCAGATGTGCGCACACACGAGCTAGCCTGGGAGGCACTCATGCTTGGCCTTTGCCTCTTTTGGACTTTTCTAACACAAAGGTTGTTGCAGCTTTCTGCGATGCAGCCTGGTCCCTGGCAGCTGCTGTCCTGCTGTGGGGCTGCTCCTGGGTGCCCAGAGCCCCTGTGGGACTCAGGGTCCCCTCCTGGGCTCAAAGCTTTGGGAGCAGCCCGGGAAGTTCTCCGGAGCTGTGGCAGCGCAGCTGGTCTGCAGCAGGTATTGCTGCCTGGGTTTCTTCTTGGAACAGAGTTTTGCTCTTCCCAAAATGTGTCCTTTAGTGTGTTTTGGTGGAAAGCTTCTAAAACTTCAGGCTTTGTTCAGAACCAGAGTTAAAACTTTCCAAGATGTCCCAGTTTCCTATGAACTGCAGGGTGCTTCAGCTTGATCAGCTCTCCAGACTCGGACCACACCACTCTTACTGGCATATGACGGGGTTCGGGACAGTCTCTGTTCACCTTTAAGCAAGAGTGGGCTCAGTACAGAGCATCTCCTGACCCTGAAAGCTCTGCTCTTTTTCTGCCCTCTGGTCCAGGACATTGTGCACATCTTAAAGGGAAAGTCTTGTTCCACTGGATATGGAGAAATAGGCATATATTATTCTTTTCTGAAGATTGTTCTTCAGCGTTCGTTTGTATAATTATAGATTTGCCATTCCCTTGAAATACTGTGCTCTGCAGCTTCTTCCTATTACCTTCCTGTTGGAAGGGGGAAGAAAATGTGTATCAAGTGTCACAAAGCATGACACATCATTTTGCAAATTCTGTTTTTGTTCCTTGTAATATATTGAACCTATCTGCACACTTTACCTCCAGAGTGCAACTTTTTAGTTAACTAATTTTCATCCTATTCCATGTTCTGGGGCTTTTCCCCCTTGAGAAGAATGTACCTGAAGTTTCCAAGAAAACTGTGACTTAGATGAGTCACATTTAATTAAAGTGGTGAAGAGATCTATGCTTATATGGTTAACTGCCCATTTTATTGGGCACTTAATTTAAGTCCCCAGAGAATTGTAAGAGACTTGATTTAGTTTTTTCCTCCAAAGCTTTGTAATGGTTGTGACTTGGGACTTCTTGTTCTTGTTTTTCTTTCTTTTAATTAAGGGCTGAAAATATATACTGCCATGAAACATCTGGCATAGCCTGCCTCTGTCGCAAAGTAATATGGTCTGGTATTTTGCACTTTTTGCCGGCCATAAATAACTTCTGTCTCTCTAATATTCAGAGCTCTGTGGGCTTATTTGCCAAATATCACCAACTATTTTAACAGAAACTTGAATAAAATTTTGCATTGGTCTCCAGAACACTTCTTGCCTTTATTCACGGCAAGTTTCAAACTGCAATGCACAGTAATTTCAGCCTGATTTTTTTTTGAATGCTCTATTCATTACAGTATTTCCTATCCTAAGAGTAAATTACTTATTTAATTCATTTTTTTAAATTATTATTATTATGTTTTACTATCTGCTGTGCTCTACAATAGTTGTGAAATCTGAACATCTTACATACTTACTAATTCCTGATACCTCTTTCCTTTGTTTCATGCAGAAGGTCTCACAGTATCCTGTGCTTAAAAGCAGGAACATTAGTACTAAATGCTAACACAATTTGGACTTGATACTATAGAAGCAAGACTCAGGAGGTGCATTTTCTGTGTTGCAGCCCCAATCTACAGACAGGCAGGAGTAATTTTGAGATAGTAAAAGGATCCTCCTGAACCTCAGGCAAAGCTCAGATTAGTTCCAGCTGGGACTGGCTAGGACTGCAGCCATTTGCCAAACTGGTGAGTTACTCATGAAAAAATGCTTGTACCTTCCAGAAATATTTTTTTCCTCTAAACATTAATAAAGAGGTGGGAAGGAATAGAGTTTAAACTCTAGTTTCTTTCATTTTCCAGCTGGATTTGGATTCAAGTACAATACGCTAGCAAACAGCAATGTAAACACAAGTGGTTTAATTCAGGAGAGAGCAGGGCAACAGTAACTTGGTTTAATTTGAGGTGAGGGAGGATTTAGATGAGATTTGAGAATACCAGCCCTCGGTCAGGGCAGTGAAGCATTGCAATGAGCTGGGAAGATTCTTTGGAGATCTGCAAGGAGCTCCTGGACAGATATTTGGTTGTTACTGTCTAGACATAACTTATCTTAACTCAACAGGGAGGAAATGGAACAGGGACTTTATGTGTGGATGCTGTTTCAAGCCTGAGATTGGAATCAGTCACAGAGCTTTCACAAAACTTTGATGTTCTCTTACCCATTGGTTACAATCTCATGAAGCTTCAGCCTGTGAGGGGAAGGAATTTGTGCTCAGGGGTTTTTTGTACTGCCTTAGCATGAAATGGCTTGTCAGAATGACCTAGATGAAAAAAAGATGCAAATAGGGAAGTAGAGAATTGAATTCAAATCATGTAATAACTTAAATCTGTATCTCAATTTCCACGTTTGTCTTAAGCAGCTCCATTGCAATGATCATGGTATAACGACTGACCTCAAACTTGGAATAGGCGAGCGTAAGTCTTTGTCCAGGAAAAAGTCTCTGTAAGGAAGGGAATTTGGACCAAGGAAAAATGCATTTTCATCATGCAAGAAACAATTCTGCATTTTGTTCTGAAAAGAGTTTTGTCAAAACATTAAGAACATCAGGCAATCAATCCTCTTTATGAAACCTTTTTAAACTTGGAAATACAGTTTAGTTTTGTCATTTTTAGGTTAATGAATTAAAATGTTAATTGCAAGTGATAATGAATACTCATTTTTTTTGCTTCAGATATTAATGTTTGCCTCTGTAGGCATCTTCTGTTAACATTTATGACATATGACTATTATCGACCAATTCCTAGAGGGCATAAAAGTCTATAAGTACCTGAAGAGCCCTTTGGTTTTGTGGTATTTCCATATATTGTCATAATATGCTTCCATTCGTCTATATTCATTTTACTGGTAGAAGTTAAATAGGTTTGGTAAAGAGCATTAGAGGAGCTGGGATCAGACTGTCCCTAGAGCTGTAAGACTAACACACAACCAGCGATACTGAAGATACCAAAATATTAATGGTGAGGTTTTGGGGTCTGAATTGTAGAGAATGAATACTTGTAATGATGGAGGGGTGAGTAGTGAGACTATTATAAATTATACAGCACACTGTATAATGTTATATTGTAAAGGAAGCATTGCAAACTCTACAGTGAGAAGTTTTCAGGCATAATCTTCCCAAGGGATCAGCCTTGACTCAGTTGCATCCCCCATGAAGTTGCAGAAACTTCTGCCTTTATCATCACAGAAAATGGAGACTAAACTCTTAAACCTGTTCTGTTTAGGTCTGTGGACAGAATATAATTGTATTTAAAGCAAATCATCTTTTTATTATATGACTATATTAAATTAGTTGAGATAGCAAAGCACCCCCAAACTAACAGGCATGTGAAGTTGTTTGCCTTTCTGAATGTCTGTTCAGACAGAAATGCTAATGTGAATGTGGCTACTTGGTTTTTGTTGTTGTTATACTATTAAGTAGTGGGTATTTTTAGTAAGAACACTGTTCTCCCACAGTGAGAGTCACAATATCTGGAGATGGCTGAATTTATATCGCTCATTACTCTTGCCATCAGTGTCTGTCTGCTTTCCTCTCTCTGTCTGAAGAGCTTCTCTTCTGAAACAATAGTAGTAATCTTAGGTTTTCGAAGTGGCCAGGCACAAAGCACTGGAACAAATAACATTTGTAAATAAGCCAGGAGAGAAATCAGGGTAAGTACTACCTTATAGTCAATTTACAGAAAATGGAACACTTGGCAGAAAGGCTCGCAAATGAACAAAAGATTAATCAGCCAAAGGTATCTGCAAACTATTCTGTCATGTCCTGCTTTTAGTCTGCTTCTATGCAGCCCCCTGCACACGTCTCTCCGTCCCCCAACTCCCCAAACCACCAGCGTGCTTCCATTCTCTTCTGAAAGCAGAGTTAGAAAAAAAAAAAAACTATATTAAAGGAGAGGCAAAAAGAGAGTGTGGGAATACTTAATGTTCCCACAGCCTTAAAAAAAAAAAACAACAAAAAAAAAACAAAAAAAAAACCACACCTTAATATAAATGCTTGTGTGTGCTCAGTAATTTCTTTCATGGAATGGACTCTGCTGAAAGCTAAGAAGATATAAAATTAGGCTTTGAAAAGTTGCTGGTCATTATTTAACACTTTGGGTTAAATAAAACACACCTATCTTATACTGCATGCAATGTTGGGTATAATGATGCAAGTTTGAGATTACAAAAAAAAAAAAAAAAAAATGCCAAAACGGCTGCTTAACAGCAGCTCAGCAGTTTCCAGGCAGTGCGTTTTATTTTTTTGTGGTCATTCTTGTCAGCAGAAGGCTATGTGCTCGTGAAGGTAATATGGAACTGCACCTAACTAATGGTTACCTGCAGAAACTGAAATCTGTTCAGTTTTCAAACATGTTGGAAATGGGAATTAAATTCCAGCACTTGACATATTATTCTGGCATCAGGAAAACCTTGTCTCTAAGCGTTACTTATTTCTGTGATTGGTGGGCTGCTTTGTAAGAACATGTCTGCTTCTCAGCAGAGGGGCTGTACCTAAATTGAAATTGATTTTAAGTGTAATGCTTTTACCTGTTTTAATTTCTCCCTTTTTCTCATTCTCTATAAATTGGTCATTTGCCAAATAGACAAAAAGACGAATGTGAACTGGAAACAAACATTGCAATCATCACGTGTGCTTATCTGCCTGCAGTAGCGTTTGTAGTGCAGCAGTTAATCAGAATCCCCACTGCAAAGGGAGTAAGCGTGGATAATGTCACAGAAACTTTGCTCTCCAGGAGTTACCCTACGTAGCAATAAATCTAGTACTCCGAGACACATTGCCATTGAACTGAAGTCCAGTTAATTCACGTGGAAAAAAGTATTTGAACTGTCCTTTTAAGTTTTGATCATCAGTTACAGGTTCTTTGTGAGAGGTACAAGAGGCAACTTTAAAAACATACAAAGGAAGCCTTGTTTCTTCAAATGGCTGCAGTGCCTTTCTACTCGAAGCAAGGTGGCTTTTGTGAAATTCAGAGAGAATTAAGTCTCCTGCATTTCCGAAGTGACAGCACGTCAGGGTGCAGGGGCAGCGTGCTGAGTTCTCCAGGAGCAGAAGCCACTTCTCTGGAGGTTAACATGCTGTAAATTGATGTCTGTGCACAGAATATATCTTCAGCTGCTCTCATTCATGTTTTGATGTATTCCATTCCACGTTCAAAGCAGCATTTAGTGTTGGTTCCCGCTTCTGATCGCATCTTACATTTTAGCATGGAAATACGTGCATTTCTTTAGACCTTGAAGGGATTCTTCCAGTGCTTGCTATTTGCTTTTGTGTAGGCAGAGAAATAGGAAAGGCTGATTTTAAAATTTTGAAAGGGAAAAAAATGAAATTGTACATAACAAGTCTTCATTTCCCCCATTTCATGGGCAACTAAATATATATATATATATATTGCATTATATGAAGTTTAAAAAAACAGTGCTCTTCAGCACTGTCAGAACACCAGTGAATGTCACCATGGTGAATTACAGGTTTCATCACTTTCTGTGGTTCCATGTATGGCCATGGAAAGGAGAAGAGTGCTCAGTAGCTGATCAGAATCACTTTATATAAATAGGATTAACACTAACTTTACTGCGGTGCATTTAAAATACAGGCTAGGCAAATGTCACAGCAGCTAAGCAGTCTCAGATATATGTTCCTGTCACTCTGTCTGTACAAACAGCCTCGCTATATGCTCAGGGCTTGTTGCTGCTGTTTTGTTTATTGGCATCTTTGGCAAGCAGCTCACATGCTGCAGCCAAAGGAGCTTGAGTGGAAGAATTACTGAACTGCACGGGGAAACATCAAACTCAACGAACAGCACAAACTTCAGTAGCTACAGCTGAGTTAAACCAACAGAAGTGATTACAGCAGGATGTATGATCTCTAACACTTTTAGTTTAAGGGGGTATGCAGGATGGACAAAGAACTGGTTTCTTTTTGTGTGGGCTGGTAACTTTAAGCTAGCATGCTTTCAAATTCACTTTGGCAGTTCAAAACAGCACCCATGCCAAAAGGCCTGATTTTTCCCTTTCTAATTGAACATGAGCCCGTCTTTACTGGTACAGTGACAGGGGTTATCCAAATGGGCTCATCTCTTTGAACCTGGAGGGAGTTCAAGGCTGCTGGCTCTGATCTCGATAATGAGGTGTGTGGTGCGAGGAAGGTCAGCGTTAGGGCTGCCGCTAACAGGCACTGGCATTTTCCGTGCCTCAGCATTATGACCGCTATTAAGGCTCAGTGGTGGGTTTGATCATGTTCACAGCTGCACTCCTCTCTGCGATTCTTGTGATGATGTCACATGGATATGGGAGTCTACGCGAGCTCCATGAATTTAAAAAGAAGTCCAAAGCAAACACCAGCTACAAACCTGCATAAATGAAAAATAGAACAAAGGCAACCAGAGAAGTGTAACAGCTGCTCAAATGACTTGAAGGGGAGACCATAAATATGGCCTGACTATAAAAATGGCCACCGGAGTTGTCTCGATTAAAAGGAATAAATCCAGGACGTTGTGCTCAGCGACAGGCCTGGTGTACTCTGCGTGTGGGCCTTCAGTGGCAGAGCGGGCTTTGGGGCAGGGGGCTCTTCTGGTAACTTCATTGTGCGGAGCTGCTTCGTGTTGTGTCCTGTCACGAGAATGTGAGTGAAAAGGGGCAGTGGCAGCAGCGCTTGTTGATCAAAGAAATATCCTGCCAGCGCTGCAGTGGAAATGTGTTAGTTACTGAAAAACTCAAGCCACTGGTATTGGCGACCAGCCGGCTCACACAAGTGGAGGATGTTTCTGTACATTTCTGCGCTGTTTACTCTGTGCACTAAGTCAGAGCTGTGGGAAGTGATGGCTTTGACATTGCCCTTCAGTAAAGAGCTATGCCTAGCTGTGGGATCCGGTTTCTGTGTCCTGGAAGGCATTGAAGCAATGCTCTGACTTCTCAGCACGGCTGTGTCCCAGCCAAGACCCAGCTGCTGTAATCGGAGTCCTTCACACTTTAAAATTCCTTTCAGACTTTGAGTGGCAGCAAACTGCCTTTTCCCCTCCTGATAGGCTGACACACACGGTTATGCATCTCCTGAGCTCTCCCACTGGTGTCTGTGAGCAGTGGGTCTGCGCAGTGCCCACGGCAGCACACCCAGGGGGCTCGGTGCCGCTTGCTGCCCTTCCTCCCTCAGTGCCCTGAGCTCAGCGGCGCTGCCTGCCTGGGCCAGGAGACAGCCTGCTGAACAATAATTCATTTAGTTCTGCCAGGTTACACCTCAGAGGCACTTACTCCTTAAGCAGCTGTACGAATGCCTGTGCTGGCACGGAGCTGCGGTGGGAGTGGGCGGCTGGGGAGAGCTGGGACTGTTGCTTTCAGTGGCAGCGTTTAGGTTGGCTTAATGTTCGTTAGCATGGCCTTTTTCTGAATGATGTTCTGCCACGTCTACATACAGAGCTGGCAGAATCATAAATGAGTGTCTGTGGTAGCGAAAATCAAGGTACAGCAGAAGCTAGAGGATTTTTTTTCTTCTTAAAGTGATTAAAAATTGCTACAAGGAATCTGTCCGTGTGAGCACAGTTGTTTAGAAGATGCAGGACCAGAAAATGAAGATAACAAAAATGGCAAATCTTCCTCCTCAAAGATTATTTTTTGCTTATCTTAATGAAGAAACTGATTTTGTTTCCATAAATACTTGTGTAAGGTGAGCGGAGACTCTGAAATGGAAGGCAAGGTAGAGGGGAAATCAAGGATCAGGGAGTCCTGGGCACGACCCGCGTTACTGCTGGGCAGTGGGGATTCGGGGCGGTGAATGGGAGCTGCTCTCACCTCCTGAATGGGTTGAAAGCCCCATCAGCCAGAAAGTAATATCCTGTAAATGCATAGGGATTACCCATTTCCCTTATTTCATCTGGGAAGTGTGTGAAGAATAATTAAGTAGACTTCTCCGATGCTGCTACGCTGGAGTGACAGTGTTTAGAAAGACGTGTTCAGCCTGCCTGGTCTGGGACTCTCTTCACTGTTAGTGCAGATTTCAGACCTCTGGAAGTCTCCTGGTTAGAAATTCTGCTGTCTTGAAAAGAGCTGTTAAAAACTGAAGCTTTGGGGCAGGGAGTTTTTTGTCAGTTCAATGGAATATTTTGGTGCAGGGAGCTATAATTTATTCATCAGGCTTGAAGGATGTAAGCTGCAGGACTCTAAACAGCTTTGTCCAGGAATTGCGAAGTTACATGACACCGGTGATGTTCGGCTGATCAGAATAATTTCACAAAACAGGAAAGATGCTCAGCTAGAAATACAGTCAGATTGAAGGAGAGCTGCGGAGTCTCATGGGAATTGCAGCTCAGTGGTAGAGTAACTGCTGCTTAGCCGGCGAAATAATTGAAAATTGGGGGTGGAGGGGAGCTCTGCAGATGGCTGCGTGCTCTGAGAATCCTGGAAGAAGATGCTGAAAGCAGGAGCATTTGGCATCGAGGAGTAGGCAAATGATGCAGGCTCTGTGCCAGGCAACTTTTTAATACAGGCCTCAATATATCTGGAATTGCAGAAACAAGCAAAATCAAGAAGCCTGAATTATGAGCTCAAAAGCAAAATAAGTCCCCTAGTGTTAACTGAATTTCTTTTCCTGATAAATGCCTCCTGCTCAGGGATAAGGCTGTCCTCAGGCAGCAGCGGGAAGCGTTTGTGCGTCTGTTCACTGTGAGAGCAGCGAGGGCAGGGGACAAACGAGTGAGCACAGGCAGCAAACACGGCGCATGACGTAGCTGCAAGACTGGGTCAGCTGGCGATTTGCACTTCTTTATTTGGCTTTCCGGTCCCAAGCAGATGAAATGTGATGAGAACTGGCTGTCTCTTTGCAGGAAAACTGTCTTGTTGTGAATCTCTTGTTCCAGAGGGCAATCTGACCTCGGGGAGGGGAGGAGAACTTTTCCAACGTTCTCCTTGGCATGCAGGAAATTTCTGTTCTGGTTACATAACAATGTCTTAAACTAAAATCCTTGACTACATGGACATAAAAGCTGGCCAAATATCTGTGTTTTTGTTTGTTTGTTTGTTAGTTTGTTTGAAAAAGCTGTTTGTGCCCTATGGGCATGTTGCTTTTACAACACTCAAACCCCCAGAGTTCAATGCCAGGTGCAGTTTGTGTGTCCCTGATGCCCTTTGCAGGTGTGTACCCACAAGTAAAGGGCTTTGAAAAAGAGACTAAATCAGCAAAAAATATCTTTTTTAATGAAAGGTATGCTGAAGGAAGCATGAATATGGCAGCAAATGCCTGCAGTAAAGGACTGGTCCCTGGGCTGTCTGGAATATTTTGGATAACAAAGAGAACTAAAACTTTTGCATGTAATATCCAGTTCCTCCAGCTCTGTCTAGCAGGAGCCTCCTTTGTTTGTTAGACTTAGGGTGCTTGATCCGATATCCATGAATCCATCCTGCATGGATGATTAAATGAGTCCTCAGGGAAGGGGAAGGAAAAAGTAGGGATGAATCACTGCAGGTGGCAAAAGGTGAAAAGAAATTTGAGAGCGTGCTAGTTTTAACCTTGTGAATAGGTTGCTACAACTAAAGAACAAGATGATGCTTATATTTTTCAAAATCCGGTTGAAGTCATGCAGGGCTGCAGATGGGATATAGTACAAGGACTTAAAATTGAATACTAATTGTTCTTTGAAAAAATGTTACAATTCCTAGATAATTTTTCCCATGTAAGCTTTCTCTAGATCATGTTGATTTTTTTTTTGATAGGAAATGAAAAATATTTTGGCTCTGAGTTGAACCAGTTTATTTTGTATATGCTGCTGCATTTGCCCATTTGATGCTTCAGTTGACTTCTTTACGTATTGCTCCCTATGGAAAGGACGTTCTTCTCCAGTCATACTGCTGGGCCTCTGAAGTGTTGCAGTCCAGCATCCACTCTCGAAGAGGAAGATGCATAGTGGAGTAAATGGTCTGCTCAGGAAGTTCAGTGTGCCAAAGTAAATGGGAGCACAGAATTCCTGAATCAAAGCATGTATTTCTTACCCCAAATGCTGAAGTGTTTTAAACTTTTCTTGAAAACTAAATCTTCCTACGGGAAGCAATAAATTCTTTAAATTTAGAAAAGGATGTATAAATTCTTAAGTCTGGATGTGGATGCAGTTCTGTGCTGCTTCCTCCTAATGAGGCGATTTCCTGCTACGTGGTAGAAGAACCCCACGCAGAAGAGGTGGCATGATGCAGTTGCAGAGCCTGATACAAGATGCAAAATGTGAGGTGTCAGACCCAGTTTGTCAGTCATTAAATGAAGATGACCTTCTCCTGATGTAGTACCTGCTCCCATTGCAAGGACGTCCTGTCCTGTTGGAAATTTATGGTGACGAAAACAAGACAAGCTCCTTCTACGAGGTGTGTTTGGGGAACTGCTAGGCACACACACCTTAATGACTGTTCACCTGAGTTACGCTTCCTCTCCGGGGAGCAGTGCTGAGGAAGGCCAGCCATCTCCCAGTGGTGCTGGTTTTGATAGGCCTTTGAAGTGTAGTCTTGTTCCTCATCATAATCCAGCACCAAAAGGTCACAGCAAGTACGTGGTCCTTGTGATCTTTTAGAGAGCTGCTGTCAGGTTTTTCAAAACAGCCACTGCCGGCCTGTTTTCGAGCTGTTGTACATGCTAAATTAAGCAGCTGTCTTAAAGGGAAAAACATTTCTGGAATAAGGATGTGGGAATTCATGGTACTTTGACACAAGCCCCGTTCTTGGGGATTCTTCCTTTATGATAACTGGCTGACTAACCAAGAGTTCCTCCTGCAGACATGGGGAAGGCAAAGCAGAAGGAAAAGGGGGATTGATCGTTGCTCTACAATTGGCAGAGAATGAGAAGATCTCATCTCTCTTTACTTTGCCCTGTTGAGGTCCCTACTAAAGGAGCTCTGTAGGGACTGTGCATGTAAACTTTTGATAAAGAAATTGGATTTCTATTCAACCAAAAACATCATCCCTGTCCCAGGTAGGAAATTAATACCATTTTCGGCTATCCGTAGGAAAGCTACCCTGATTTTTTTCCTGTGGTCATGCCATTTCGTTACACTATTTTGCTGCTTCTCTTTCTTGGTTTACCAGAAGATGGGGGATTATTCACTAAATAAGTGAGCTGGAGCTAGCAGTTCTATTTTATAAATCCTTTGCATTAATTCAGTAATCACAGCAGCCAAGCAGAATGATAGCACTTGAAAGACTGCTCCCCATGAGAGGAAATATGCTGAGCTGTGGGTTGCCAGTGATGGGGAACCAGTATGTGTAGGTCGAGGCACCTGAACATGGCTCCCCTGGGGATGCTGCCTCCAGAACTTGTGATTCCAGGCTTGTGCCTGAGCCCTGAGCACGTCCACAGCACTTGTCGCTGCTTCTCCTGAGAGCAGCGTGGTCGGGAGCTGCAGTCCTGCGATGACCTTCACTTCGTTCTTCTCGAGGATCGAGGCCTCCTGGGAGTAAGGTGTTGCTGCTGCTGAGGCTTTCACTGCTTTTCACTGCGGTGTCTGTAATGCAGCACTGGATTGCGTGCAAAAGGGAACTTTGAGAAGGAAAATCTACTGCAGTTCCAAGTGAAAACTGCTTCTGTGCTTCCTGCTCTAGCACATTCAGCCCTTTGCTGAAGGCTGACTCCATCATCAGCACAGCGGTCAGCTGGTGGGTGCCCTGGGGGCACTGATCTATGCCAGGCTTCCAAGGGGAAATCTGGTGCTGGAACGCTTACAGGACCTCTGTAGTATGTTGGATTGGTCCTTCTTTTTCTTGTATATAACTTTCTTTTTGTTTGTGCTCCAAGGCACAGAATGCCTCACAATGGGCTAACCTAGGCAGTTTGATAAATGCGTTTGAACAACCACAACAAAAATCCCACCCCTCTAAGATCTGTTTGCAAAGTATTCAGGTGATAACAAATCTGGGTATGACAGATACAGCTATTCACTTCTGATTAGTACGGCACAAACAGTTCCAAATGTAAGCAAGTGAGCACTCTGGTAAAATGTTGAAGCTTCAGAAAAAAGAGAAGGCTCCTACTCTTGTGGGTGAGTTAATATTTCCGATCCAATCCATGTTTAATCCAGTACTACCTAAGGGCGGTGTGTGACTGGGGCCAGAACAACAAACTGGGGAGGACAAATGGTCTTTGTTCTTTTTTTCTTTAGTAAATGGCTTTCCTAAAAGTGGTCTCGAATGCTTTCTGTAATATTTTAAGACCTACTCAGACGAATAACTGCTATGTGGAAGAGACTTAATTACTGAAAGATAATTCAGTAATGACTAAATGACCTGCTCCATGTGAGGGCGAAGTTCAACCTGGTAAAGGTGTTAGCTTTTTATGAATACAAAGCACCTGGGGTTTGTGTTTCATGCAAATGAAAACTCGCAAACAAATTCATGCCAGAGGGGCCTATTTTTTTTCATGTGCTAAGCAAGCTCTATGTTTATTAAAAGCACAATTACAAAAAGCTCAGAGCTAAGAAAGCACCGAGCAGGAAGCACACACAAAGCCCTAACCCATTTATCTGTGAGGTGCAAGCAGCTCTTCCCAGTGAAATCCCGGCCTGTCTCAGACCGTGCGCTTTCTCTTGGAGGCACAGTCAGACGTTGTGTCCTTTCTTTGGCAGAACTTTCTGTCCCCAGGTGCTTGGATGATTAATGTCCTTGGATTATAAACCATTTTTTCTCAGTTTTTGACAAACACTTTAACCGGTATTACTGAAAGTAATAGTAAATCTCACAGGACTCTTGTTAGCTGTAGAAAGTGAAACCTGATACTGCTAAATGCTGCTCCTAACCTGGGACAAACCCTTTCAGTAAGTCCTGCTTCTGCCCATCCACGTGATTCTTGAAGACACCGGCCCCTTCTCCATAGCAGGCTGTGGTGGGGATGTCCAGAGACAAAGCTGGCCCTTCTCAAACACATCTGCTTGGTCAGAAGTGTGAATTCTCAGCTTCCCCTTTATGCTGTACCGGTCAGCAGAAATTACTGTTTCAGACCCCTGTCCTTTGTGTGCTTTCCTCTTCATTCATTCATAATTGCATCTCGTTCTCACTTTCAGCTGGATGTTATTCACCACTCTGAATACATTTAGCACCCTCCATGTTCACTCTTAAGAGTGAACCTTTTCAGAATAATTACTCCCACTCATCTCCAAAGCAATCAATACAGTGAATAAACCTAGAGACAGCCACTGTTTTAATTCACTCCCATTTTCTCGAAAACATTTTAAAAGTGAAATGAATGGACATAAATGCAGGACTGAGCATGCTGAAGAGTTGGTAAAGTGCTGGTGTGGCAAAGCAACAGAGGCTTTCCTTTTGGAGCTGTACGTGGCTCACATCAGGACAAAAAAATAAAGCAGAGATGTTTTGCATGCAGGTTATGTCCAAGTTTTGTTTGGCTTTAAGACTGAATGGAAAAAGAGCCTGGTCTTGGATGCAATGTAAAGGTACAGCTGGCAGACAGAGGTCTGTTATTCTTGCCACACCAGGGATAACTTCTCAAAATGACTGTCAAGGAGCAGAGAATAATCTGCCTTTAACCAGAAATGGAGTGGATTGGAGGTTTGTCGTTGACATGGAAATCTTTTCTTACCAGTGTCTCTGCCTTTCCCACTCCAGTGCTATGTGGAGACCTTTTTTTTTCCCTCCAAGACTCCTGTGAAGGCTTTTCATCACCAATAAGTACATGGGAAAGAAAGACATAAGAAAAAACACACTGTGAGAGAGGAGAGCTTGTTCTGAAATATCCCCTCTCTTTCCATGCAGGAGAATTTGGTGCAGTTTGGTAGCTGAAATATGCCAGCGAAACTAAATCAGATGAATTATTAATGCTTTGCAGGCTGCTTCTCTCAATTGGCTGCAGCGAGGCAGCTTCGATGGGGCGTATGTAACTTCAGTTCTCCGTGTTAAAAATAGACGTCAGCCCTCAGAGGAATGGGAAGCTTAACAGACTATTTTTCTCAGCCCAGTTTTAGTTCCATTATGTGTTATTTTGTCAGAGTGGATAGGGTGGATTGTTATTTTGGACGTGGTGGGTGATCTGACTGAAAAATCACTTCTGTTTCCTTTCTATATGTCACAAGCTGCTTCGGATTCAGAGACTTGTGTTTCCCTTGCTGCATCCTCAGTCAGAATGAAATAAACAGGACCTACATGGCAGTTACGCAGGTGCAGCTGCAGACTCATGCTTCCACCAAGCAGGCACATTTCCTGCTAGGGGCATTTGTGCTTCATTAACAACTCAAGGTCAAAAAGGTGGAAAATCAGTCTTACTCTTTCTTTTATTAACTTTTTAGTGTTGATGTTTAATTTGATTAATTTGATCACAACTTTTACCCTAACATTTTGAAGTCACTCTGCTGCACCCCCAGCCAAAGGCTCTGCTGTTAGCAAGCATCCTGCTGCATCGCAGCCCAGGCACCCTATTTTGGCATTGTAGCCTGGGCACCCTATTTTGGTTGCAATGCTTCCCAGAGCTCCTGGGTTGCTGCAAACCAACCCCGTAAATTGACAGAGTCCAACGGAGTGGTGCTCTTTGCAGAACTCCTAAGTGTTCAAAGGTCTTTAATACAGTTTTTCGCTCGAGCTCCTTCCTGCATAGGTTAAACGCTTGTTTTCATGCTTTGCTGCCTTACTTTTGACTAAATTAGCTGTGGTCACTTGCGCCTTCTGGGGCTCGCATCTCCTGGCTAATGAGAGTGCAGAAAGCATGACCTGGTGTTGACGATGTCACTTGCATTACCCAAGTACCAGTAATTAAAGGGCCATTTATGCGCTGTGTGTGGGGCTGTGTTTAAGGCTTTAGCTCTGATTGTCATGAATTTAAATCCCAACCCTCTTGCCTGTAGGTTTCAGAATTTGGTAATTCTGTAGGATCACTGTATTTTACCTGCCTTGGGTTTGGGTCTCTGTGCATTAGAAAAAACATTCGCTTAATTGAATCTAAGATTTTGGTGCCATTGGAGTAAGCAATTCCAGTTCCTTCCAGCTTTGTTCTCCAGTTGACTCTCTTGAATTTCTTCAGGGCTGCTGTGAAGAGCCAGAGCTATAAAGGAACCCTGGGATTTTGCATTCCTGTTGTGTTGACCTCGGTGTGCTGCAGCCCTTGGCTCTGACCTAGCTCAGAGTCGTGAGCATACTCACAGGTAACGCAGGGAAGGTGCAGGACACCCCGCTTCCTCCTAAACTAGGGAGCTGGCAGTGATCCATGTCTTCTGATTTGCTTAGAATAGTTCATTTGGTAAGGTTGGGTTTGAGATTAGTAGCAGAGATAGGTATCCTTGTCTGGCTTACCACAGTGCAAAACACATTAAGCCTCTATATAGTTTTCAGATAGATAAAACAAATTACTCTCTTCATCTTTTATTAATTTCCAAGCACTTCGTACAACAACATCCTGCAGTGGGATTAGGCGACAGCAGAGACTGATGATTAATGGGCTGTACAATACAGCCGTATAAATACTGACCTTTCACATCTGACATAGCGTACACAAGGTTTTGGCACAGGCACCAGATAGCTCTATAGTCCAGCATTTAATTTTTAAAATAGAAAAGTAGCAAATAAAAGCAATCAAGTGTAGGAAGCGTTATCAGAGGTTATAAACTGCTACTTCCTTGAGCAAATTCGTTCAGGTTTTTTCATATTGTTGCAGCTCCTGGAGATTGCTGTAGTCACACAACAGCAATAGGAGCTCATATTAACAAAAGTGAAGTTATTTATTGCTCTGAATGAATTTTTCTTTGGATTGCCGAATGTTAGTGATCGCTTTTTCTTTCTACTTCATACCTATTGGCATCTTTTTCTCAGTAGATATTCTTGATTTACAGTGCTATTTTGGTTGGGGAAATGCACATTCTTTTTACAGAGTGTGAAACAGAACTATTATGGTACAGGGTGAGATTTAACCTTTACTTCAGTTTAAGATTTCAAATGTTTTTTTGTGGAACTAATATTAAGAATCAGGCTTTGTCAGCTCTTTACAGAGCATTATTTCTTTAGACTAGTTTGCTATTAGCATCAGAACGTGATGGAAATTGGTTTGTACACATTTTGTGTGATTCCCTAAGTATCCGATAATGGGTCTGGCAAGGCCAACAGAAAGGTTCCTTTCTAGTTAGACTAAATTGTGGCTTTTACATAGATACTGAAATGTTGCATGAAGGCTACAGCGAGCTTACGGATGGCCATCTTTCTCTCTCTATATGTGAATAAAAATAAATGCTTGGGAATTTGTGTTGCTAGCAGTTTAAGTAACTGCTTGTGTCTGTGAAAATTTGTGAGTGATGGTAAGCATTTGACCTTGTCTGTGCTTATGGAAGATCAGATTGGCCCTATATATCTTTAAATGCTCCTTTTAGTGTACAGTGGCCTGTATTTTATCTGGTGCTCTGGATGCTGCTTTTGAACACATTACTTCCACTTCGAGGTAGATGACTGCAGAGAAAATCTGTTTGTTTTGTCTTAAGTGTGTTTTATTCTGCTCGTTCCAAGACTCTGAGATTTATGGAGGTTTATAGGAAAATTTTCCTGCCGCGCTCTGCGTTTGGGTGCTATTGCCAGAGCCTTGCCCTTCTCTCGCTTCAGTGCATCATCGCTTGCAGGCTTCGTGACATCTGGTGGCTGGCATATTTTGAGATATTTCTAAATTCCACATGAATCATTTTATTTCCTTCCTTATTGTTTTGAATTTACCATCTTGTCAGATATGCTAACATTTAAACTCTCTTTCAATGTACACTATTAAACCATAAAGCAAACAATCAGATGCAGCAGCAGTAAGTGGACTGTCTTTGGCTCCTGTGCTTTGCTGATATATTACTTCCCATGCTATTCCAGGCAAGACAGAACCATTTTCTTTCTCTGTGTTGATTAGATGCAGCAAATAAAAGTTCACAGCCCAGTAAAAGGCAGTTCTGCTACCAGTGTATGTGTGTGGTTTTGTTTTGTTTTGTTTTGTTTTTTAATGAATAAGCAACTTTGCTGTAAACGGAGGGACACTGAGAGCAGGAATTCTGGTCAGCAGCTGAGCAAGCTGTGGCCCAGCTTTAGGCACTTACCTGCTTACAGCAGTAGCGTGTCTTGCCCCAAACAAGGAGAATTGTGATGAAAAATTAGAAAACTTATTTGTTTCCAGTTCCTGCATTTGTCTTTTCATGTCTACTTCCCACCTTCGTTCTCTCTGAATTTCAAGGCTTCACATCTGGTTTTGTGTTAATTGGTCCTAAAAATCTCTCTGTAGTGAAGGAATCACAAATCTTCTAATATTCAATAGCTGCTAATTAAATTACAGCTGACTTTTGCTGTTATAGATTTGTGTTACAGAAATAAGTGTTTCCTTTTTGATCTGATTCTTTCTCTTAGACAAAGCACGGATCAGCTCTTGCAGAAGCACGTTTTGGCTGCAGAATGCTATTTTTCATTAAAAATGATTTTTTTTTAAGGGGAAAAATGTCTTCAAAGAAAATCATTAGAGATGAAATCATTAGAGATGAAATCATTAGTGATGATTTAGAAAGGGATATAAAATCTGAGTCACAGCAGGCCGTGTACAAAGAGCCACTTACTGCAGAGTACATGCCTTGCATGCAGGTTTGTGATAGCTGTACTGGGGATGGCTGGGAGGGTTGGAGCCCGGTTATCCCTGCACAGTCTCTGAGTAAGCGCATTGCTCACACCTCCATATATATCCATTTCAGCATGTGTCTACATTCAAAATTTCAGTCAAATGGCAGCCTGGGCAAGTGGCACTTCCACTGAGGAGTTTCACATGTACAAAACATGCATGGGATGTGGTAGCGTTCACCCAAGCTGATGCCTGGCTGTGCTGAGATGCCAGGGCAATTCCTTATCAAAGCAGGCCTGGAAGGCTGATGGGGAGACCACGGGCAAATGGCACGTGAGTGGGTTTAAAGTCTAGGGTCAGAGCAGGAGGCAGCTAAAGCCACATGCCCTAAAATTACTTCATATAACAAGACTTTAAATTGTTGTGTTAATTTTGGTCCCAAAGAGCAATTGTTTGTGTTTCTGTTGTTTTCATTTTGGTAAGAGTTAACTTTTTTCATTAAAGAATTTCCTTCATTTCCATGGCTTCATGTGTTCACCTCTCTTCTGTTGGAGTTTTGTTCCAAGTCAGATATTTAGAGACAAACCAATATTAGAATATTTATTTGAATTTTGGTCTTAGATGAAAAGAATTTGGGGTCTGATTTACAAAATCAAAACCTGACATAGCTTTACTTGCTACTAATATTGATCTGTGGAAGCTTTTGATTCGTTCCAAGCTGTGCCTTGTAGTTTGTGAGCTGCCTGTGGTCCAATAGTGGTTACCTGCACTGTTTTCTGTTTGTTATTACTCAGGGAAAATTTATCCCACTTTTATAGCAAATTTTGACAATGATATTTATTTCTCTAAAAGGATTTTGTTGATAAAGATTTTCTTTAACACACTTATTTGATGTTTATAATACAAACTCCGTAAGTGGCTGTTTTGCAGTTTTCCTTTCATCTCTACTGATGGATATGAAATGAGAGCTAAGCTTCCCAAGTGAGCCCAAAGGTGCATGAAGGAAGAATCCCTGGTAAAGGGATCGATTGCTGGAGTATAACACGAATTCATTTCCCACATGGGACAGGCACTGCTGAGAGTGGTTACAACGGAATTTGTTGCAGCACATTTACTGCAGAGGGCAAGTTTGTCCCATACAAAGGACGCCTTTTAAAGCTGCTCAGTTTTTAGTAGGGGATCAGCAGAAGATTTGTTTAGTTAAAACAGTCACCAGCAAGTAGCCCATAATTTTGCTACTTGTGCCCCTGAAATGCTGTGGAATCACTTCAACTCTCAAATAACAAATTCTTTTTTGCAAGAATCAGAATTTCCATCAAAAAAAAGTTCTTGTATGAAATGAGATGTTGCTTCTTTCTGCTCTTTTGCCAATCTTTCCTCCAGGACTCAGTTTCCAGCTGAGTTTTGCCCTTTGCCTACCCCCTAATGAAGAGAAGCTGTTGGTTAGAAGTAAAGAAGGATCAGGGCAGGATTCTGCAGCCCCACCACACAGGGAAGCATAGGTTGCACACAAGTCAACACTGAACCATGCCACAAGGAGCTCGTTTGGTTCTGGTTGAAAGCTGAGGTTCTAAACACACAGGGTCTCATGGCAATGCACGTGCCTTTTGGCAGAACTGTGATATTAATCCATGTCTGAGCAATATGTTTGATTGCAATGCTAATGTACAGCAAGTTCTGCCCATACATTCCAAGTCTCTTTTAAAGTTTATCAAATTTCACCTTGGAGATGGTCTCATTTCAGAGATGAATTGAATTATTTCACTTTATGTATCTTGGAAAAGCTCTTCTGCAACCTTTGGGACGAAAATCTCTGAGTATATAGAAGGAAGATTTGGCTGTTGCTTTACATCTTTTCAGCTCCATTGACTTCAGTTGGCTTTACAGGTGAGGCAGGGGTTTATCAGAAACCTCTGTGCAACTTGCAATTTCTTGAATGATGAGGGTTTCGATTTTTCATGTCCATTAGTCTTCATTCCTTACACAAATTTGATTTTTCATGCGATTTGTCAGTCAAGCATTGCTTAATTGACAGGCAGAGTTAATGGGAGTGCACGCACAAATGGTGTGGCTGTGGGTAAAAAATAAACCATTTGTATGCATCCAGAGGAACTGGACACAGTACCTCATCATATGCCAATATTGTACCCTCATTTGGATGCCTTACAGGTTCAAAAACAGGTGCACAAAGTCTGGGAATCAGCTCTTTGGCAGGTTGAACTTGAATATCTGCTGCCCTGTAGTCACAGGTGTTTGTCATGATACACGTTTATTTAGACTCAGGATAAAGTAAACAAGATGACAATGTGCTGAAAACATAATTTGAAAAATATTTAAATGGGAAATGAGATATTAAAAACCTGTTCGTGTCAACTTCTCAGACAACTGGAATATGAAATGGTGTAACAGCTACTTTTATTAGCTGAGATTAAGAGCACAGTTTGAAATGAAATCAATACAGATAAAAAGATTACGATGAATGAAAAACAAAGTCAAAGATGCCAAGTAAACAAAATGCTTTGAAAAATGGAGCAAAAATTGCTATGGACTTTCTGCTAGGGGATTTTATCTTTGACTAACTGCATCCATTAATTGCATTTAATGATGGTGGAAAAAGCACCATGTTGTTTATTTTGAAGTTTAGTCCTAAATCAGTGGGATTAAAACAGCTGCAGGAGTGAATAATAGGGATGCGATCAGATACTTGGGAAGCTTGATCTTTATCTTCCTTTATGTCAGTGTGTTGTCCGGTGCAGATGAGACCTGGGGACTCTGAAGGGAGCATTATTAATCTTAGCTGGGATTATGATGATCGCTATTAGGATATGGGTTTTGCTGGTAAACGGTATGATCCTGTGTGTAAAACACAGTGTTGCAGTCAATAGACCTGGGCCAAGTGGGCCAAAATTATTCATGATTTTGTCACTGGGTGACCTTAGTTCAGATACGCCATGTCCCCGTGCCTCAGTTTCCCCATCCATATTATGGAGAGGGTTGCCTCCATAATAAACCACAGATGTGCCACGTGCCTCGGACGAATTTTCCTGTCTGCATTCCCCGTCTCTGAAACCGAACACACAATTCTCTTACACTACTCAGAAGGACGTGGAGGCCTCTGCAGAGATGTTCTTGTTGGGGAACTCCAGCGGAGTTGGGCGGAGGGCAGGCAGTGGGCTCTGTTGCACGTAAAGGGCCTGAGGACAGCGTGGGTCACTTCGCTGCCTCTGGAGCACGCGTGGCACAAGGGAAGGGGCTGGTGGGAGTGGTGGACGGTGCAATGCAGAGGTAATATTATCGCTGGCAGCGTCTAGTATTTGAAAACGACGACTGACATTTATGTTGGAAGGGGCTTGAAGCACGATATTCACTTCCTTTCAGGGCGCCCTGACAGCGATGGCTGGATGCAGCTGTTATGACTGCTGGGGGAGTGCAGTTTAAATGTGCCTTGCCGCTGTGACAACTGAAGTGTAAAAGTTTACTTTTATTTTTAATGTGCCTGCTGTAATAAATGCCTCTTTGTCTAAAACCCCCAGATGGCAGAGAAGGTTTAAGATGCTGATATTCACTGAAAGGATGTGGTAAGGGTTCCTTGCATCATCCAGAAATCTGAGCAGGAAGCATTGTGTCTGTGCCAGGGAGCTGCCTGTACCAGAGTCCCCTGCTGCTTTCTTGCTCAGGGAACTTTCTCACCTGAGTGATCTCAATTCTTTTGTGTTTTTTGCAAAGAAGCAGGACAGCCCTTCCTCTCTGTACGTTCTGATGCTCAAAAGAGGGGAAGCAAGAATGCTTGGTGTATTTTCTCTAGACAGAGTAGAAAAGATTTATGCAGGGCTCCAAGGCCACATCAGCACCAGAAATGTCTTCCCTGGGACAGAGGAGGAGCGAAGGACCTGAGCTCTTCCCTTGGGTGCCACAAAGCTCCCAGTGGCCACCCTCACAGCTTGGCTGAAGCCACGCACTCGGATGTGCTGCTGACGGTAGTCCTTGCATGGATGCATAGGTATCATTTACACAAATTCAGTACATCATACGTACAGGTATTCATTTATACGCATGCATGTGTTATATATAGACGTGCACATGTATGCGTATCTATATATTTAAGGAGCAGGCGCACTGTGAGAAGCTGGGGCGAAATCTCTGCCGATATGATCTCCTGCTGGCAGAAGATGTTCTATTTATGGCCCTTTCTTATGGTTGTTATAGCAACAACCGCAGCGAGTGGTCCCTTTTGTGGGGCTGTGCAGGGAGGGTGCTGCGTGCCCCGAGCCGGCCTCCTGCTCCCGGTGGCCCTTGTGGCCAAGGGGACGTCAGGGTCCTGCCCTTGAACCTGGTGCTGAGAGCAGCTTTGCACGTCAGGGCAGGGCTTCTTCTGAATAGCTGGCATGGGCCGTGTTTGAGTGGGATTAGTTTATATTTACACACAAGAAATAGGAATTTTCACTTTGTGTGCTCTTCTGAGATCCTTCTTGAGCTTGTTATCATGGCCTGTACTTCCACTGACAGTTCTAGCATCTGACACACTGCTTTGCTCCTTCAGCTTGTCACTGGCCGTCTTGACATGGTGCTCCACTCAGATATTTCCTTCGTGATAGTCCTTTCTTAATTTTCTCTTCCTTTGTGTAGTTTTATAGCTTTTTACCACCCATCCTTCTGGAGGACACCGTCCCCAAATTCTGCTGCGAGCATGCCTCGGCTGAGCTGCTCACCCTTCATGTGGTCCCCCAGGCAGAAAGGGAACCAGAGGCACCCTCCACACTGCATGTTTTGCAGTAGAGCATCCCTGAGGGCACTCCAGCCCTGGAAGAATTGGAAGAAAGCAAATGCTGAACAGAGACATGCTTTGGCACTCAGACAAGAAAAACATTGCCGATCCATAAAGGGTTGGGTAAGGGGTCTTGCTGGCGTCCACATAGGCACAAGGAGGGGACTGAGTGGCAGGTGTGAAAGAAAAGAGCCAAACAACAAACCTTTGTGCTGTTTTCCTACCGCCGTCCTTAATGCTAGAAAACTCCAGAAGGAAATAAAATCACTGTGCCTGCTGCAGGGATTGTGAGGAGAAGACAGTTTCGTGGCTGCCTTCCCTTTGGGATGGATTCTCCTTTCAATACTTCATTTTTGGTCATGTGCTTATTATGGATATTTTCTGGTTAATTTCTCTTGCTAATAGCTACCAGATTACACCCAGTCAGCCCGCCAGCTCACAGCACTCCCAGCTTTTAGTGCTGACTGACTGCAAAGCTGGGCACTGCCATTTTCTTATACAAATGCCTCCGAGGGCGGGAGGATTTACTCTTATAATGTGCTCAGAGGGAGCAAGGAAGGAGCAAATCATCACATAAGGACTGCAATGTCCTTCCCCTATTAAACTAATAAAGACTGGGGCATTTTTATGGTCAAATTTTTCCCTTTAGATCTTTCACTATGCCCACCGCAAGGATTTCTGATCATCTTCATGGGCGGTGGCTGTGCATGCTATATATATATATATATATATATATAAATGTAGTTATTCACTGCTTACACATTCATGCCAAAGTAATGCCGTGCCCATTCTTTCTGCTTCACTGTTATCCCAAGACTTGTACAACAGTTGAATGTAATGGGGAAGAAAAGATTAAAAATGAGATACTCGTTCTGTTTGGATTTGCCGACATCTGAGCTTCCTTTTGCTATTCTTTCCAAAAGCAAAGAAACTGCCAGCTCCTCCCTTTCCTCCTCCTCCTCCTTTCCTTGACTTGGCTGCCTTCCCTTTCCCTATTTTGGAACGACGATCAGCCTGAGTCAGAGTAAAGTTTGTCAGATTTGGAGGAAAACAACTCAATTGCCTGGGTCTGCTGTTGATCACTGCTGGCTAAATTGGGTTAGGGAATAGCTGGGACAGTGCAGGGAGTAGATAGATTGTAGAAGAGCTGTCAGCATTCAGATATACATCAGCCTTTGCTTCACGTCCGAGGTTGAATCAGAGTTCAAATTCAATAGCATTAAAATCTCATAAATCATCTTGCACAATTTCAGTATAAGCTGGCCTGAAATCTTTTAGTGCCACCTGTCTTAATAAGATTCCTTTGGCTGTACAGATTCTTGAGATAAATCCCATCCGTGTTTTGGATTGAAGGTGGCATTAGATCACAGTGTGCTTGTTTGTATCCAAGGTTGCAAGTAGAAATTTCCTGAGATATTCAACAAGTTTTGAAGGTTCCAGCCTTGGTCCTTACCCAGAACTGAAAACAGACATAGGTTTCTGTCCAGCATGAGAGTGCCCTTGGCTGCCAGAGGAGATCTAGACGCTGTTCTGGACTAACCCTGCACCTGGCAAATAGGCATGGCTGGAACAGAGCTGCAAGCATTCTGCATAGAGTCAGCAAAAATTAATTCAGTGCTAACAGGCAATTCTTATCTGTCCTCTGGAGAAGCGGTTGAACCTCTTCTGTTCAACACTTCAGCTGAAGTGCACTGTGACCTTCAACTTTCCATAGATGACCTGAGGATCTGTAACAATTCTCAGTCCAAAAAAATCTAGCTTATATAAACCAATTGCATTGGCAGATGTGGCTGCAAGAAATATAATTTGATTTTTAATCTACAGCCGTATAGAGTTCCTGGTCTTTCATTTGAGCCAAACGTATATCTTGTTGTCATGACAATCATTAAATGCTGCTGTTCCTTCGGCTTTGTGCTGGTTTTCATTTTTGTGCATGCTAACTGTACAAGAGAGTTCGTTATCGTTCTTTATCAGTGACTGTGATCCAAAATGTCAGCTTGTTACAGCCCTTTATTTACCAAGGCCTCCCAAGTTGTACGTATTTGTTCAAAGTCCTATAACAAAGTCCTGCAAAACAAGCAGTGACATGAAAGCAATGAAGATCTGTAGTCTAAAACTCACTGAACGTGATGGCGTTACCCAGGATGTCTGCTAAAATCCAGCATGAAGGACACCGTCTTCCTTATGTCCTACAGGAAGCTTTAAAAGTCCTGAAATGCTTGAATTCCCCAGGCTGTTTCTGTCACGGCTGTGAGTGGACACTCTCTCATTACAATGCCTTGAAAGCAGGTGGCGAAACACAGGAAAAACCTAGCAAAGCTTCACACAATTAGAGGTCTGATGCTATGCCTACATTTGTCATCACCAGCACGGGCTGCTGCAGGGAGATCTGCCTCGGGCTTGCCGTGAGGTTCTCTTGGTCATTGAGGTGACAGTTGCCCAACTTTCTGCTGTGCTAAGCTGATGTGAGCCTCCCTAACTGCTCAGTTGTTCGTGGACTTAAACTCCTTGCAGTTACCTGCAAGCTCTCTGCCTACCCTAGTACTCAGCCATTGGAGAAGTGGGCTTTATCTCAGCCCGGGTGGATGCTACCAGTGCTGGTTGGTGTGCTAGTACCTGGCTGAGCAGCCATGGCAGACCGTACTAGAGAGAGACACCTCTTTTGTAGATGTCATTCTATATTTACTATATCATTTTTCTTGAAAGATTATGATGTTTTCAAGTAATAGCGTAAACTCCAACAAAACAAGATGTATTTGTGTTCAGTGTATCCCCAGTATGGAATTTCAAAGAGCAGCTCTACTTATAACTACTGAACCTCCAGAAATTCATCAAATAAATAAATATATATATATGTATATCACTTCATCAATAGTGGATTGAGCTGCAACCTTTAGTACACTTTGTATGTGATGGTAATCTAGAAATAAATTGATAGAAATTAGGTAATTACCACTGGTGGTATTCATGAGAATTTCAAAGCAGATAAATAATGAATAGGAATGTCATTTACTCGTTCAGCTTCAAAACCAAAGAACAGTCTCCTCATTATACTGTTGACTCAGTAAGAGGGAAGAAAAGGGAAAACTAAAGACAATCAAACCAGTTTGGAAGCATCATAGACTCTGCAGTCAAACCAATTTAGGGATGGAGAGCCTGGAAGAGGAAGAGTAATGCTTAAGAGGTGATTTAGCAATGTTATCACAGCACATGGATTTATCTGGTTTAAGGACAGATAAAAGCAGACATGTCTGCTGCTGTGCTTTCATTTAGCCCTTAAGACATCTCTGGGCCTTCTGGACAAGGAGGGGATCTCAGGCAGGCACAGCCCCACCGGGATTGTCCCCTGAGATTGTCCCCTTTGTGTTGTTACACTGCATAGAAAAGGAGCAGTCACTTAATAACCATAAGCACTGTCTGCTCCTGGAGATAAGACTAAAATGTGCATGTAGATTTTGCATCTTGAAGCACAACACAAGGGTCTATATGAATTTTGAATGTGAACTGGGTGGAGGGTGACTCCAAGACGCAGCGTGTATCGGTTCAGTCATAGCTCTGTGGCTGTGTGCCCAGGGCCGTGCCTGCTCCCTGGCAGCTCAGTGGTTTTCATGGGCGTGCTCTTCACTGTTGGTGTTTGGCCTCGACCTGTTTCCCTTCCTGTTTTGCCCAATTTTGAAGTTCCATTAGTCAAACACTGATAAAGATGCTGAGCTATCTTCCATCAGGTAATGGCTTTTCACTATCTCCCTTTCCACTGTTCATTTCTGTCTCTTGTTTGTTCAGCTATTTTCTTTACATCCTAGCATCAGTAGGAGAACCTCGGGGACAAAATCAGGACAATCAGTGCATTGCCATTACTCGAAAAAAAAAAAAAAAAGGTATTTTACGGTATTTTACTGTCAAGTATATTTGTACATTGAAAAGAACATTTCTGAAGGCATGTGTACTCCCTGGTAGTCCGTGCCTGAGTCAGTGAGGAGGAACAGTGCTGAGCGCTGTTACTCATGTTGCTTGTGCTCAGCTCCCAGCAAGTTGGAGCTAAAGGCCCTGCTTAAAATTTTGCTGAAGTCTTGTTGCAGCTGCGTGTGTTCATTTTCAGTCAAATGACATTAATAATTTTCTTCTATTTATGTAAGCAGCTTGCCCTTATGAAGAAAGAATATTTCCTCTTGGGAAAAACACAAAACTTTGTTTTGGTGGTCAGTGACTTTTCTCTTTCAGGCAATGCTGACATGTGTCATTGCTGTCAGGGACTGGGTGAGATTTAATACTAGGGTTCAGTTTGGTTATGTTATTTTCTGAAAACAAGCAAAGAGAAAATGAGCCCTGTCACTCTGAGGACGGGTTTACAGCAAGTGACAAAACTACTGGAAATTCAATGTGTGAAAGGCTTTTATTTTGTTTGTTTTGGTCTTTCATTGTAAATTAAATGTGAGCATACTTGTACAATTATTTCAGTGTAGCCAGGTCCTCAGAAAGCTGCTGGGCTTGTTTATGAATAAAGGTTGAATAAAAGTTTCCATCATATTGAAAATGTAACATTCAAAATGTGCCATTTCAAAAATAAATACATCCATTATCTCCGTGTAGGAAATCCACTGCGGCCCTTCTACAAGAAATCTCTGCGTGGGGATGGTTGCTTTTGTGCAGGGCATCAGCCTTACAGTCTTAACATGGTAAAATTCCAGTGTGAACCAAATTCTGTCTGATTAATATTCTTTGTTTTCTTGCGGAAAAAAATGTTATTCTTGCTGTTCTAGTATTTCACTTATTAAACAGCAATGCTATTTTAGCACCTGGGATTTGAGTAGGGGATTTGAGCAGTATTCTTTTCAATACTTCATAAAAAATTTGCCATGCTTGCCTGTCTTTATAGTGTAGAAACTACCAGATCCCGGAGAGCAGAAGCATATGTAAGCAGCTGGGTCTAGAGAGGATCCCTTTATTTTAAAGAAAAAAGCTTAGGCAGGACTAGTTGTACAAAGTTAAAACCACAGCATTATTTTGGCTTAGAGATTTTTGCTGGTTTGTTCCCCTGATGGAACTGGTGTTCTACAAGGAATGAAGAGCAAATAGGATGGACCATCCCTTTGGTCAGTACCTAGCCTGTGTCTGGCTTCCTTGTAACAAAAAGTCCCAGGCTCAGACTGGGCCCAGTAACTCTGCCCGGGCAGCATTGCTGCTTTCTTGTCTTCTTATTTTTATTTTTATTTTTTTTTACATTTTTACCTGAGCTTTCTTGTATTTCTCCTCACATCCCAGAATAATGGTCCATAACGCTTCTCAACATGGACTGCCTGAAACTCAGGGAAGCCTCATATCTGCTGGGGGTATTGAGAGGAGAAATTTAATTGTCTTAATAGCTCTCTTCCAGCTGAGATGCACAGGTATTTTACCCTGCCAGCACCAGTCAATGCTGGAACAGAAAGCCTGGTGGTCAGGAACCATGTATGGTCATGGTGCTTCCTCCTTTTGTGTAATGTGTTTTACATGAAGCAAACACACAACACCTGTGAGCGTGTCCCATCAGGCATGACCGCTCAGTTATAGATAAACTTGCCCTAGCTCAGTGAAGTTTCCCAAATATTCTGAGATTTTCTGGCTGGAAAGCACTTCATAAAAACAAGCACCATGCTAGGATTCAAGATTAGCGACCCATAATCACAGAACAGAGGACAGCACCCAACACTGCTGCCTGTCTCCTAGCAGGTCCTTGGATGCAGTTTCCAGCAAGTGAGCTTTTTTTAATAATTAGTTTTGCTGTGCAGCATGAATTTAGACACTTTCAATTCTTTAAGGTATGAAGCGTATTACTTTTCCCCTTGACTGAAATGATTCATCTCTCAGATCATGCTTGGATTCAGACATGGACATCGAAATATTTGCTCTGATGTTCTCAACTTTTCCATTGCTCTGAACTGAAAGAAACTTACCTCAAATTGTGTTTTCCAACTTGTTTTTAGGAAAGGCACTCTGGAGAGATCAATTATTTCAAACACACATATTATTTGCAGTAAATTTATTTCACAGATATGAAGCTGCCCTTTTTCTTTCCAAATAGCTGCTCTCTCTCTGTTCCAGAACTTTTTGATGGCTTGAGCTGAGAAATAATTAAAAAACAAACAAACCTGACATTTGCTTATCAATTAAACTCCATGAACAAATAGGCAGTCTATGTGGGAGCGCTGTGGGCTGCAGTTACAAACTGTGCTCTCAGACACATTTATGAGGACGACATCCTTCCCTCCAGGGTCTCGTGGTGGTGGGGAGAATGCCAGCAAAGATCACAGACTAGGCCAACTGGGTGATAAAACTCTCCCAGCTTCTCCCTTCTTGGGGCAAAGACACCAGACCTGGGCTCACGTTACCCAGGTGTCGTTTTTACAGTTACATTTGGCATTTTCTGTGGATTTGATATTTCTGTTAGAAAATTGGCAACGCAGGATGAAGTGCATTAAGTGGGGAGAAAACAGAGTTGGAAATTGATCCCATTTCCTCCTAGGTTATTTCCTAGCTCTCTTTTGATATGCAGGCTGCGTAAATGGCAACATACGCTAAGGATGTGCCCAGCAGTGCCTGCAAAAGTGACCTTTTGCAAAGGTAGCTTCAAACATACCGTTTCCCCATTTATTGGAATGGTATATTTGAACTCTAGAAAGGATTTTCCATGTTTTTAAGGTGAGGTGCTGATTTGCAAATGTGGAGTATAACTTGACCGATTTGTAGGATTGTATGAAGGTACGAGTTTTGGAGAACTGGCCTTAGAAATTTATGCTGCAGGTGGCTGTAACTGTAACCCCTTAAACTTCGTCCCTTTCATTTAGCAGGAGCCATTTTGATTTGGCCTTTTCTGCTTGTCTGGGTACAGTATTAAAGTAAATATCACTGCACAGCCGTGATTACACACTGTTGCATGCATTCCCCTTGTGCGGTGGGCAGAGGCTTTCAATTCAGATGTCATTCACAACTTGTGGCAGCAATTCGATGGCAGTGAGATGATATCCCTGCAGTGAGAAACAGATGAAAGGGAAAGATTTATTTTGTTCTTCTTTTGGAAGCAAGGGACACAGGATGCACACATCCTTTTTCTTCTTACAGAAACAGCTGTTCTGACAGCCAAGAAATTTCTCCATCTCGTCCAATCAAACAAGATATATATATATTTACCGTGTTAAAAGTTCCATTTAAGAGCAGCCAGCACAATTCTGCTTCCACTTGTAACTGTCTAGCTGAGCTGGTAGCAAATGTACAGATCCTCAGTGCACACTGGGAAGATATAGAGTAAGATGCATGTAATGGGTTCTTTCTATCTATTAACCTAAAGGATACCTCATTGATAAATACTGACTTTGTGTAAGTTAGAGGAGAGAAGCGTGTTGCTTGTCAGTGGAAGTGGCAGAAAATCAAAGCGGCTTGCTGCAGAAGTTCAGAGCATACCCTTAAATAGGATCTCATATTGCAGTTTTTACTCACACATGTGATCATCTTTATTCCCATGGAGCATGTGATGGAAGTAAGAGCTGCTGTAATTGGATCCTCTTACCCTTCCTGTTACTGGTCATGAATTTAATTGAAATTCTGGTCTTTTTAATAATTATTGAGAAATTATTCTTTCTTTCCCTATTGCTGCTCCTAATGTGAACACGATGTTCTTAATTTAAAAATTAAATTAGAGGAAAGTCTTTCTGGAGCATGTCTGAATTAATCAATTAAAACTACCCCCTTTGAGCTGAGCAGAAGAAAATACACTGCTGTCAAAGGGTAAAGCTAGGTCCAGCGTTGAAGACTTAAGTGACTTAAAGATTCTCAGCTAAGTGGCAGGAAAAACGAAGAGAAGCTATATGGCCTCAAAAATAGTGGCTGTCTAATGGTGGTTAGCTGTATGGAACTTCATAAAATCATTAAAATTAATTTGTTTTTCTGTGCGTCGCCTTCAAACTGAACAGTCGTAGGCATGACTGTTTCTGCCAGATGATGCTGTGAATGGCAACTGGGGTTATGGAAGACATCACGGAAATTAGTCTAAAGCAGATCTCAGCTATGGGAAATAGCTTGTGTATTTAGTGGGTATTTTTTATTTTTTAATGAAGTCTGCGCGAAATACAGGAAAAAGTTCAGTGTCTGATATCCAGATGCCTGGCTGTGCAGTCTGACAAGTAAGCAGAAAAAAACATCCAGAGATGTGCTTACATACTTTATGGGCAAGGCCAGCTTGTAGATATAAGGCTGGGAATGTCAAAGGGCCCCAAGGATCGTGGCTGCTTGGTACTCCCGTTTGACAATCTGTGGAGGTTTGGTTCTCTAAGGATAAATCTGCACCACAGTGTGACTCAGTGCAGAGACAACTAAGCTGTAAAGTTGTAAGTAATCTAGCACATACCAGAATTTATGTAAAGGCAGTGGCATAAAGTTAACTTACCTTGGGAAGGAGAAGGCATTTCTCCCCATAGAGCTTGGTGCTGAGGTGGCTCACCTGCCTCCTGTGCCTGCCCGAGAGCAGGTGGATAATTATCTGCACCAGCCAGAACCTGAGCTTCTTTCTATTCAGTGTGCACTGTGAAAGAGTTTCAGTATAGCAACTGCATAACTTGCAGGACAGCACTCCACTAAGAATCTGAATTTTGAAAGCAAACCACAAAGTATCAACTATTTTCTTTCAACCAAAAATATAAATGAAGGCACTCGATCGCATATATTTGAGGGTCCCTGTATTTATATGCATATGTTCAAAAAACAAATCAGTTAAATGCTCCTCTTTGGACTGGGTTTATTATGTTCTTGTATTACATTTCTGTGGTTAAGAACTTCCCACTCTCTTGTTGAACTGCTGCAGCAAACCCCAGGAGATGCCATCCAGATGGGGAGTCTGGTTCAGCGATGGGTGTGAATGGGAGCTGGAGGTGCACTGCAGGCTTTCTAGGGCTTGGCAAGCTGACAGTTTCTGTGAAAATATTGTGAAAGCCAAACTAATGCAATCTCATCTTTTGCATTTTGGGGGGAAGGACAGCTTTTGAGAGCAGCTTCATTGCCTGAAGCATGACTGGTGGTGTCATACTGATTGAGTGATGGCATACAGGAGAAAGTGGAGGTTGAGTTAGGTTTGGCCTAGGAAAACGTACTGACTCCAGCTGACTGCGAAGCTGGAGAAGTGCACACGGCTGCTCAGTCCCGAGGGATTGTAGGGTGCAGAGAGAGGGAAGAATCAGATTTCCTACTAAACCTGCCAGAGACTCCACAAATGTCAGTATGTGCACTCACGGCTGGTATGGACAAAAGCTAACGACTTTGGCGTGTCCTGGTCCAGTCTTCTTGGCTTTCTGGCTTTGTTCTTCAAGCTGCAGAACGAGCATGTGGATGCTTCTCTCACCGTTGTTAACTCTTTGGGCTAGAGCTGCAAGAAAGCATAAGGAAAAGTTCATTACTTTGGTGGGTTTATGCACAGAAGTCTTGAAAGCCTGTTAAGAGAAAGACTCTTCACTAGCATTCAGTGTTTTTAATTCCTATTTAATGTATACTCTTTTGCTGTAAGCACTCTTGAAAGGAAGAGGGAACGTGTTTTGAGGGGAAATGTGGGGAAAAGAGAATAAGGGAGAAAGAAACTATTTTATTTTTAGAGACCCTAAGATCTTAGCTGTGTAATGTGCTGCTGGAAAGAGGCATGGCACAGGGTAACCAAAGTAATCTATCACTGGCCTGACGGTGAAGGGCTGTGCTACGCTGCACCTGAATTACAGCATCGTGATCAATCAAAAGCAATACCCCCATCTCTGCAATTGAACGGGGAATTACATGGTCCCCTGGTGATGGAACAAAGTGTGTAATCAAGTTAGGCCCAATGCAAATGCAAATCAAGAGCATTAATTAACAGGAGCTGCACGGCAGTTAAGCGCCGCAAGAACACACACGCGATTCCTAGACCCCTGCAGCTCCCTTTCAGTAATTAGGTTTCTTAGAGAAGAGGAGGAATTCGGGGAGGCAGCAGGGGCTGCGGGGAGGGCTCAGCCTTGGCCTCCCTGTCCCTTGTCCCTTGCTGCAGGACACTGAGTGTGGCCACCACAGGGAGCCAGGCCCTGCGGCCTTCACGTCAGCGGCCCTCGTCCCTGCCGACATCTGGAGATGTGGCCTGGCAGGAGAAGAGCCTCTGAAGCAGCACCTCATTTCAGAGCAGCAAGGAGGCTGAGGCGTTATTAAACTATACATGTAATTCTTCTCCTTTTTTAAAGGCTTTTTATGTTGCCTGCAGCTGTGTAACTGCCAGCTTTCATGTAGGCTGGAGAGGGCTGTACCTCTGCTATGTAGCATTTACAATTCTTATTCAACAACAACCTTCAAAAGGCCCAGAAACACAACCACGAGAGCAGCCAGGCCCTACCAAATGCCACAGCAAATTGTCCGTCAAAGTGGCTAGTTTCTTGTAATTATTATAGCTGTCCTCTTATCTTTGTTTTAAAAACCATTTAGGAATCTCATCCATGGGTGCCATGTGAAAGAACAATGCAGCGAGATCAGCTCTTGAGCTTTTAATGCGATGATATATAATTGGAGCCCAAATGTCACCGGATTGATGCTCTGGGCTGTCCCTGCTGCTGAGTTAGAAGGGATGACTGATGAGGTACTGCTGGAATTCACTCCTCTTCGTGCAGCACAGCCATCATCTGCAGTCAAGCAGCGGTGGTGATACTTGCTTTTAAGAAGGCCAGGGATTAGGACACGTGGAAGCCAGCTGCTTTCTAAACTGAGAAATAGGAGCCACAATCAAGGTGTGAGACACCCCCCCCCCCCCCATGTATTCATTCTTTCACAGCCTCTTGTTCCCCTTTTTCCTTGCTTCTTCTAAATTGATTAAATGATGGGTTTAAACAGGGCATCATTTTTAAAGCCTGTGTCTTATTCTGAGGATTCTCTGGTGTTATGGTATTTGGGACTTCTGTGCAGAAAAAAAAATCATATTTATATATACACACACATAAATACTGGCATGTTAGGAAAAGGAATTACAGTATTAATAACAAAAGATAATTGAATACTGTTACTTTTATTCCTGTGGAGCTCCTTGTATGTTACCCTCTGTGATGTGCTTTGAAAGCATGGGCAGTATTCCTCAACACAAGCCTCATTTTACTGAGATGAAGCATCTTAGCCAAGTCACTCAGTGAGCCAGGCAAAGGACCACTGCAATCTTTTCTTCTCGGCCTGTATCTTTAACCCCTCTCTTCATGTGGTCTGCCTGCCTTGCTATTCTCAACAGCATAATTAAACATCTCTGCCTCTAAAGCGCAGCTTCTTGTGGCTTTTTGTAGCTATATTTTAATTAATACCTTTTTCTTCTGAGTTAGAGGGCTAGAGTAGAACTCAGACTCAGGAATTTCTAGCTGTCCTTTTTCATGGTTGGCTACTTGTGGATTCATGAGGCTGTTGGGAAACAGAGGCAGTATTACTGTGTTAACCCTCTCTCATCCTCCTGTGTGATCTGTGATCTTTTCTGCCAAAAAAAGAAGGCTCCTGTCTCCTTGGCTCATGTCTGTGTGTATTTGTATGCAGTTGGGTCAGTCAGCTGCAGTAATCAGAGCTGAGTACTCTAGAAAGCACTGACACCTAGTGCTTTAGATAAAACAAGTTAATTCTTTCTCACCTTAGGCTTTGGAAAATCTGTTGTCTGAAGTGGTGTTTTGGGTAGCTCACTCACTAAAACCTCCCTCTCGGGAACGGTTGTACGGAGGTGAGCAAGGAAGAGCAGCAGGGATGAGCTGAGAGGGACCAACATGAACTCTGGGTCTGGAAAAAACAAATGATCCAAAATGAGATGCTGCCCTGCTCCACGTATCACTGCAGGCTGTGGTGATCCTATCAGCATGTAAGTGAGGTAGCTGTTATTGTAGGATTGCTTTCTACAACTCTGTTTCATTTTTTGTTCTTATCTGGGACATAGCTGGGCTTTAGACTGAAACTCTAATTAGCCCTGTTTCTTTGTATCATTGGTATAGTTTTTTCTTCCCTCATTCAATCTGAAGATGAAACCCAAAACTTGCTTTTAAGGGCAATCATTGTGAGAACTTGTGAAGCAGCTAAAAGCTGGAGTTTTATAGTGTTGGAAACTTGCCTTCCTTTCATACATTCATTCTAGTCAAAGAATACTTCACTGTTTCTCTTAAAATACATCCTTTTACTTCTTGCACTTTTCCCCACTTCCTGATGATCTGAAAGAGGAGCTTGGAGTCCCTTCTAATGGTGCTTGTCCTATTTTTGCAATTGTGTCCATCCAGCCTGTTCTTCAGCGTGCATCCCAGCTGAACTTCAGCCAGTGAACATGAGTAAGCCATGGCGGTGCTTCCAGAGCTGCACTGGTTAGCTCAAGGTAAAGATTCTCTTACCTCTAGCTTGAAATATCATGAGCTCAGTCTTTGCTGTGAGCAGGAAAAAAAAAAAAAAAAAAAAAAAAATCGCATCTGAGTAAGTGCAGTGTCAGAATGCTGGGTAGAATCAACTGCAGTGAATTTAACCTGTGCTGCAGACGTGTGGGCTGAAGCTGTTTCTCTGTTTTCTTGAGGGCCCAGTTCGTGATACATTGGACCCAAGCTGTAATTGGCCTTGCACCAGTCTGTACTGGGGATGAGAGCAAACCAGGAAACAGAAATTCTCAATCTATATTTAATGCTAATTCCTAACTAGGTTATGGCCTTTATTCATTTTTTGCTTTTTAAGCAGCTCTGCAGATAAGCTAATTCCTTCATCACCTCTAATGTCATGTGGCAGTGGTAGAGAAACTGAGGCAAAGACTGTTCACGTGGCTGGTCAAAAGCCAAAGAACGAGGCAGCATGACAAATGTTAGTGATCAGAGCTTCCCATTAGGAATCAATGCTAGTTCACATTGCTTGTTGCTGAATTTATCCTAAGATATGGAGAAGAATTTTATGTAGGATCGTATGGAAAGTGTTACTAGTAAATTGCATTACTCACAAAATGCTCATGCATAACGTTAAAGGTCAGATAATGAAGTTCTGAGTCAGGAAAAGCTTCCAGTGGCATTTGCTGGGATTTTGCTTAAAGAAAAGACTAAGAGGACCACAGGGTAGGGTTTGGCAGCATGTGTAATCGTTGTTGGAGAAATGAATGTGGCACAGTGGGAACTGAACTGGATCCTTCTGCAGCATGCAAATGTCATTAATCATAGTAACAAAAAGCCATAGCATTGACTAATTTGAAATATCCTGCCCACTGGCCCTGTGGTACACCATGTAATGGGTCTAGTGCTATTGGATAATGACTGTGATCAACATAGTATTTAATATTTTATTTGCTGAGCTTTTTAAATTTGTAATGAATTCACTCCCTGCCCCAGGAGTTAACAATCTATATGATTATACAGACAAAGCATCATCAAATCTATACTGATTTATCCAATTCTACTGGGCAGAAGCAATGGTGTAGTTCTAGGAGAGCTGAACTGTTTCTGAAACAGATCACTTTGAATTAATAAGAAATGTATTATCACCCTTTGTTTTTTAGGTTTATAGGCAATCTTTGAATATCTGTCAGTAGTAGAAATTGTTTATAATTCTGGAGATGCTGAAATCAGCATGCTGAATTTCTTCCTACACCCTCCCTACATTGGAGTCTTGACATATGACTCATTCAGCAGCACTCAACATGCAATCTCTCTCTCTTTTAAGAAATCTTCTAATTGCCATTCCAGCTTCCTACTCTGAAATATGTGGTTGCTTGTTCTTCTTCATCTTATTCAAGTGAAAAATGCTGTTTGTGAATCTGGGCTACCAAGTGAGTGATCTCACCTGGCGGCTGGTTCAGATATCTGTCACTTGTAAACTTCATTATATTGACAGCAAACCGGCTGTACTGTTTTATTCCTGTAATGCCACTTATTGATGCTGCCTGCTTTTAGTTTACAAGAAACATTTACATTTTAAAACTAAGAAAAGTGTTTGTGGGCAGCTGATTTTAAAAATAAATAAATCTGGTCTTTTAAATAAAGAAAACTCTTCATGAGACCCAAAGCCTCAGGAGCTTCACATGCATTTCCTGGGTGCTTTGTGTGTCTTCAGTTTCTTTGGTCTCATTTTAAAAATATTCTTTTGGGATTGTAGGGGCAGAATTATTTATCTGACTATTACACGCAAGCTGATGTATTTCATCCCATTGAATTGCCAACAGGAATGACTAGTTAGTTCCTTCACTAGCAGGTAGCACAACATGTAATCCTCTCTTTTGACTCTTGCCAGAGGGAGGTTGATTTTTCAAAAGCATTTTTAGACTGTGCGTCAGGCACCATATCGTCAAGAAAGTTATAATTATTTCCGGAAATATGCATGTACATTCATGTGATTGTATTCTGGGGGAATACAGGCTTCAGTGAATGTGCAGCTTGATTCGTGCACAGTGAGTGGAGCTGTGTGTGTGCAAACCTGCACAAGCCTCGGAAGAAACAAGGGGCTGCTTACTGCACTCCTCCCAGCCACCATCCAGGCACAAGACCCCTCAGCTAAACTAGGTTCTGGGTCCCCTCAATAGGCAACAAGAAGACGTGAAGGCTTCACAAGGTGATGAATTACCCATGCAATGCACTTCTTTTTCTTTTTTTCAAATGTAGAGGGAGCTTAGGCTCGCTGCCAGGGCTGGATGGGATGTCAGACTTTTAGATGGCTGAAGATAAGGACGATGCAGCCAGGCGTTGATTTTTTGAAGATGAATCCCTTGTAAAAAAAAGTGCCCCAAACACTTTTCTCTCAACTCTGCTGGAGGAATAGAGTGGAAAAAAAATGTTTGTGGGTCAAATAAGGCTTGTGCTTCACTGCGGAGGTCTAATGGTCCGAAGATGAAAAGCCTGTCAGAGGCTGGCAGTGAAATGAGTGTTGATGGGTATGAAGCCCATAAATTCTACCAAGTGGTCTGGGCAAGCTGATGAAAAAGTTTCTAATGATGAATTAAAATGTTTCCCATTTTGGAAATTGTTTTTCACTGCTAAGTCTGATGATGTGCTGCGTGCTGGCACATACAGGGTAGAGTTCAGAGGAGATTTTTGAGGCCTGTAGATCTGAATGAAAAAGCAACCTCAGTCTTCCTGCTTTTGAGACACTTCTCATAGATGAGAATTAATTTATCTTGGTGTAATCCCTTCTCCATCTTATTTCCTTTGGAATTTTTATTTCAGGCTGTGTGTATTTGACTGGAAGGGAATGCCAATGAAACGGTGAGCAGACTATCCTAGTTCTCAGCAGAGCGTGTCCCCGTGCTTCCAGGTACGTGCTGTGTGCCGGGCAGAGGCAGAAGCCCAGCAGCAAGTCCCCACTGATTAGTCATTCTCCTGTCGCAGCAGCCTGAGGGAAGGTTGGAAAGAACAAGCCTAATGTGTGCTGGTGCTATAGTAATAAACCAAGACACAATCATAAATAACCAAACTCACAATGTATTGAGGCACTGGCAGACCTGAGTTTAGCATTTGTTTGTTTAGGGTTGTCTTGTGGAAGATAACAAAGTGTGTAATGGATGGCAGGGCTCAGATCCTTCCTTTTTAACCACAAATAGATACAAATCAAGCATACATTCTATGCAAAGCATTATTAAAAATAATACTAGAACATAATGAAGTAGGATTATTAAATCATAATGTAAAAAACTATGAAAGCCTCTGATGACCCCAGAGAGGTACAAGGTACAGCCCACCGTCAGGAATGTTGCTGTTGAGGGCAATTGTTTAACACCACAGTCACATTCTTAGAGAATAAAACGTATGCTGTATGAAAGGTAATGAAAGCTTAGACAGAACGGAGCATGAAGATGTAAGTGAAGTGATTTGTTATGAAGTATGACAATTCAGTCCAAATTATTCCTGAAGTTTTAACTTTATTGGGTTCCCATTCCTGTTAAAACAACTAATTGAAAGGCACCGGAGTTGTTTGAGGAAACAGAAATCTGATCATTAACAACGGAATCCTCTTTGTTATTACTCATGTTCATGTGCAAAAATGAGATGTAGGCAAATAAGAAAAAATATATCAGCCCCATGTCTCATATATTGCATTTATTGAAACCCCATCTCTGTGGATATAGCAAACAGCTCCATCTTTCAAATGAAATATGCTTCTGAGGCTGTGTAGCTGATTGGTATTCATCACATAGTGAGGGAATCTAGTCCGTATACAGAAAAGTGCACCCAGGCTCTTTAGATCATCTCAGACAACTACTAGGCCAAGATAACTCTTTAAATTCATGTTTGCTTTGGAGTTTCTGTTTTATGGGTGCCATCAGACACCCAGGACAGAATCACAGTCTCACCATCTCATTTGTCTTGAGCTGGAGATGTGGTCACATCCTGTGTGACCAAGAGGTCTCTGTGACTTTTGTGCTCTTGCTGTATGATTATACTGTGAAGTGACATGATGCATTTCAGGAATTTAGGAAAATGTCATTCCGTCTTCTCCAGCTAAAGCCGTAATATCTGTCTTTTTGCAGGGGGCTGAGTTGGGAGAAGGATTTTGGCTCTATGCTGAAATGGGCTCTTTCTTGCTTTCTTTTTTGTTGATACCAAATTGCACTACATTAAAAAATAAAATTGAAGGAGCAGATGAAAGGAAAAGCACTGAAACTGTGCAGAGAATTCTGTGAAAAGCAGTGCTCATTCTCATTCAGAATTACAATGAGGAAACGTCTTCGATACAAATAATGATGTACAGCAAAGAAAAATCCCATGTCTCCTCCTACCAGAACCTTTAAACACAGACAAGCCCCTTCTAATTTACAAGTACTTTTGTCAGAAAATCGTGTGCTTTAGGAAAGGTCATTGTCTGAACTTCAGAAGTTGTGGTTAATCCTTGGTTTATGTGACATCCAACAGTTTTCTCTGCACCCTGAGGCATTAGCATTGCGAAGGGAAGGGGCGCTCGGGAGACAGATGAGCAGCTCTTCTCTTTACTTCACGCCTTTGTGGATGTGCTTCCTGTAAGCTCTTGGAGCCAATAACCCTGAAGCCTCTGCTCTTGTGATAAGCTGTGCGCAGTCCTTCATGTCCTCAGAAGTGTTCAGAACCTCTCTGGGTCAAGTTCTTCGGCCCCGGGTTAGTAGAGATGAAGACCCAAGGTTCCAGCAGCCCAGGGACAGAGCGGCCGCACTGCTCGGAGTCTGTGCTGTGCCGTAACACGGGCACTGCTTTTTGGCTCCTGCAATTTAGGCTACTTCTCTGGTATGAAGGACCTAAAAAATGGCAGCCAATAAACAAACCTGGTTAATTACCAGACTACAGAGCGTAACTTGGTGTAATCTAACACTCTCCAGGGGCCTGGTTTGAAAAAAATAAGAACTGATGACTCATGCCTTCATTTCAAACTCTGAATGAACCTAAGCATGAAACTGAAACATGAGTAGTTTTTCCCCCTAGTTTAATTATTTCCACATTTCTCTGTAAGTCCAAATTCCTGCCCAGTCTGGAAGTGAAGATTCTCTTAACACAGAAAAAACAGTGCTCCCAATCAAGCTGGATCCATGTTCATAAGATAAGATGATAAGAACATTGGTTATACACGGTGTGACAGTGGAAATAGAGATGGAGTGAATTGAAGCAGTGCAATTCATGGACAGCATGGCTAACTGTGCGTGTTTCAGAACAAAGAACTATCATCATAGCTTTACGGAATAACTTCAGCTTGTAGTGAGTCTAACCAAATTCTGGGTCCTGCCTGAAAAAAGCTGACTATTTGAAATCTCAGATTTTCAGACATGAGATTTCAAACCCGTTGAGATTTCTATCTTCATGGTACAATAAGTCTGTCTCTGAGTTTAATGAAATTAAAAACAAAAAAGAAACTATTCCATCTCACTGCAAATTATTGTTGCTTTGATAAACACGGTTAGCCAGTACTCAGAAAGACTGGACAAAAACTCCAGGCACTGAGAAACTTTTTGGAAGTGTTTTCTATGATATATGGTAGGAGTACACTGTATTTTGCACAGAAATAGATCTGTCTAATAAAAGAGTGAGATCTTTCACAGTAGGTTACCAGAAATGTAATTGACACTGTGAATTTGATTTATGAAAGCAATAAAACGTTGCATTAGGGGTATTTTATCATTGCAAATCATGAGCACAATGCATCAGTGCCAACATAGAATGGATTTATCATAATATTTCTTTCACTGTTTTGTTGGAAATAGGTCCTAACATACCCAAAAAAAGATTTGGACAACAGGAAGCAGCAGTGGATTTTGTAAATCTTTACATTTTAAATAATTTTTTTAAACTTTGTCTACATGTTTAATCTGGGTGCTATTCTATTTACTTGGAAGTCTAGTGAAGGTCTTGTTGATTATGCTTGTCACTTTGGGTCAAATTAAGCATCTAGCATTTCAAATCATATGCTCTACTTTGCAGTCGTTTTTGTCCTATAAAACATGGGTGAAAGCTAGTAAAAAATGTTTCCCTACTGTTTTCTCGTGATACTTTGAAAACTTAAATTCAATGGTTTCTGTTTCAGTGGGGTTTCCAAACCTGCTAGAGATTGACAGCTTACTGTTATGAATGATTTTGCAGTTAAACTGGAAAAAGGCAGCTACTAAAAACATGCAGATTACTATACTTGATGTTATTAGAAAATGATCAGTACTTGCCCATCATTTTTAATAATGTAGTACTGCAAAAATCTTCAATCTTGTCTCAAGAGTTACTCAAGTAATATTTCTCCTGATTTCATTGACAGTGTTTTCTTGATGAGTTTTGATTAAGGAACTTGGGGATTAACTGCAGTGATTGCAAATGTGGAAGTAATGCAGAAGTGCTATCTGCTTTTCTGGCCTCCTCCCTCTTACACCTTGATAGAGTATGCATGTGTTAGTAGAGCAGCTGTAATCTATCTTTGATAATTATTTGGAATGAAATGAAGTTTGCTGTCAGTGGAAGCTATCCATGCTGTTACTGAGTACAGTGCAATCTCCTTCAGAGGGTGATTAGACTAAAAGCAAAGTCTTATTGCCTGCCCATTTCTTTTTTGACTTCATTTCTTTTGCCAGCACTGCTCATAGCCTTAATGTCTTACTGTCTTAAATTCCTCTCTTGTCTTGTCCTGGGTAGAGATTTAGTTGTGCTTGGAGTTTACCAGTGCCTGACTGAGAACTCATGGCTTTCTCCACACGCTTCATGTTATCCCTGCCATTCTGGGCATGCTGTAGATGTAGATGCTGTAGCTGTAGATGTGCAGCCATGTCCTTCACTAGGCTCTCCTCTCATCCCAGAATTACCCTTGCCATAGTGATTTTCCATATAGCTTGTGATTTTTGCCTGTACTCCTACTCTAATGTACGACTTACACAAGAGCCTTCTCCTCTGCTGTCTCTAATAGGCAGGGTAGTTCCTTTCCATTGAGATACGTCTTGGCACTGCTTTTGATTCCAAATCTCATTTAAAAATCTCTTTTATTACCTGTTTCATTTCCTTTTTTTTTTTTTTTCTTCCTTTCATCCTCTTTAGCTACTATTATGCTGACTTTGTAGGTCTATTATTTAAATGTGAAGTGCATTTTAGGAAGAATTTTATGAAAGTCATTACTTGACATGCCTATAAAAATGCAACTTCCAAACAAGATTTGTAATCTTTGCTATGCCGTATCATAAACAGTGTATCTAGATTTAAATTAAGACTATGAACATCAAAATCAGCAGGAGCCAGAAAGTGCTGGAGAAAAAGAATAGAAGTACAGCACCGAGTGGAAAATGTGGAAGTTCAGCTGACCAAAACTTCTTTCCTGTGAACATGTTTGTTATTCCTCCTCCAGCTTTGCCCAACTTAATAAAATCTTGGAGAACTTTCAACCCTGCACTACTGATTTTTAATGAAAACTGATGAAAGAGATTGGGTATCTATGTGCTTGTAATCTCTTTTATAGAGTGAATATTTTTCTAGACATAAAAATTTCTTCTGCATAAAAATGCCCATGAAAGGCGATTTTTAAAGAAATCAATAATGTTTACTCTTGTTTTATTGGATGTGAAGTTGCTTCATCTAATACTTTCTGGATGTTCTTGGATTTAATGGAAAACAGCTTGTCAAGGCACCTCCATTTTCTGGCTGCCATTGACTTGCTGGGGCGGTTTATTGCCATGCCCCTACTACAAGAGCAGCACAACCTCTCCATGCTGTTCAGTTTGTGTCTGTAACACCAAGTCCCTGCTCAGCTACCCCACAGCACACGGCAGCCAGGGGTGCTGATGTCTGCAAAGTGCTTTGAGCTCCACAGACCGCTCACTGCTCGAGGCTGGGGAGCACCATGGGCACCTCCCCGTGCTGCGGCAGCCACGGCTGTCCCTGTGCAGCAAGTCCTTGTGCATGGACACACGTCACAGCTACCTGCAGTGAAGCTTTGGCTCAGCTGTTGCACAGGAAATCTCAATGCACGTGCCAAAAAGCACCAGAAGGGCTGCTTCTGCAGCAGCTTGGGGTTAGAAGTGGGTCCTACGCAGTGTTTCCAGCCTCCCCATTTCCAGTTTTGTTACTTCCGACAGCTCCAACGTACCAAAGGCAGCTGCAACGTGAAGGTGGCTGTTTCTTGACAGTTTCCAAATATGTATTCTGTCTTTTGTGAAATCCCACTGTGGTTGTAGGCTTAAAAATATATGTTGAGTCAACTGATCGCAGCGTAGGCTGAGCTCCTGCAATGTCTTCAGGAGGTACTGCTCCATATGGGCATTCCAACCTGGCTATTTGGGGAGGACCTACTCAGCACCTGAAGGCTACTGCACAGAGGCAAGGCTTCATCTGGAAATATGACCTCCCAGATGAACCATCTTCAGTAACACGTCTCTGCTCGCTGCTGCTGTCCATACGCGAAGTACCCAGAAAGTTGGAGGTAAATTCATGTCTCTGTTGGAACCAATGGGGGTGCTGCCATTGAGTTCATCGCCTTTTGTGGAGAAGGACACTTAGCTGTTGTAGTTACCACAAAATACATATCAAAAACCCCGTTTCACCTCCTTCCGTAAGCCAGAGGATGTATGCAGCCCCATCAGCATGATGACTCCTGGAACAAGATATAATTCAGAGTGAGGATGGCAGGCTGAAACCTTACATCACTTCACACTGTTTGATATCGGTGCTCGTGGCTGGCCATCAAGTATAATTGAAAGCACTTGGCACACTCCTAAATAAAATATTAAAGCTTAAGGCTGAGAGGCAGAAGCACATAAGTGATGTATGAAAATGTTGATTGCCAATTTCCATGTTCCAGGTGTGATTCATGGGGATGCTGCCTGGGAAGCATTTATATCCAACCGTAACAAACGTAAACAGAATGACAGAGTTTATTAAGCCAGAGGCAAATGTAAATGATGAAAGGCTGCTGTGTAAAACCACATTAAACATGTCCCATTACATGATGTAAACCACATTTTGTAGCTGCTTAAACATAATGCTCCTTTCATTCCTCTAATTCCTTCGTGATTTAAATTTCTATATTTTATGAGGTAGGAAAATAATAAAAAAAGAATTGCAGTTGTGCATGCTAATGCTCTGTTATCAATATAAAACTAAAAGATAAACTAGAGTCACTGGGAAGAGAGGTAGGTCTCAAAATACTTGTCTGCAGAAAGGGAGAAATATTTTGCACCCACAGCTGAATGAGGGAAACCGATCCCACCTACGTGCTGGTAGGTGGCAGCCACACAGACCTCAGGGCTGATGCATGTACTTGGACACAGAGTGTAAAACTGCATCAGCAGAGGATTGGGATGCTGAAGGGTTGAAAATACACCTCTGAGACTATATCCTCGCTAGCTCATTGCAGGTTTTTGTATTCTGAGGTAGTTCCATTGCTTTCAGTTAGAGGACAGGAAAGGAGGCTGTTACTAATGACAGTTCAGCCGACAAGAAAGATTGCGCAGTTGTTTTCCAAGAAGTGCACAAGAGATGTCTTTGAACCTCTACAGATGCATGCCGTTTGGATGAGATAAAGCATGGATCACCTACAGTGGCCACAGCTATAAGGTTCCCGGGGTGGCCTGGGTAGTCCAGCAGAGTTCACTGTCTCAGTTCAATGCTTAAGGGCTTCTTTCTAAGAGCTCTTGCTGTTGAAGGTCCCTGGAGCTGTTTTGATATGCTCCAGCTGACTACTTCTTGGTGCACACAGAGCGTTATCTTGCGGTGCTCTGTGGGCTGCTGCGGCAGTCCTACCTGGCAGCTTAACGCCATAAACAGAAAAATGTGAGAAAAACTCGGAGTGCCTTAGATTTTAGCAGAGTAATTTCACTCTTCTGCCATTTCAGGGTTATTGAAAATCTTTTGCAGAGAGGATTCATCTTCCTGATGCGATGGAATTTAAATGCACTTAACAATTCACTGAGCTTTCACTGATGTTGTGTGAAGGGCATGCGTTAGCTTGGTTATGCAAGCCTAGCTACCTTAAAGAAATGTTTTTTCCAGTTTATGAAGATCTGATAATTTGGGGTCAGACTTTTTCAAAATTCAGTGCACAATGCTGAATGCAGAAGTTGTCCTTGTAGTGTGCATGTGCCATGACCGGGCACCTGCCCTATGTGCCAGTGGGCCTGACTGGGGTGAGACTGAAAGCCTTTGGGGTTCATCCATGCAAGAAAGTGAGGGCTGGTCTAACTTTCTCTTCTGCCTTTCTCCCTTCCTGTAGGCAGCTGGCTGTACTGTTGTAGGAAGGAGAACACTCCTGTGCCATTAGCTTCTTATTTGTCACTTTCTGTACACCTCTGAATTGCTGTTATTACAAGGTGCAGAGAAAGAGAAACCTCTTAAAAGCATGAAGGAAGTAGATAGCTTTGTTCTGACTTGCTGTTTAAAAATGGAGTTGAGAAGGAAACTGATTTCTCATCCTCAAAAGGTATTTTCATTGTGGGGGAAAAAAAAAAAAAACAACACCAAACATGAGCTGTGCTCCAGGGTGAGGCTGAAAGCCTCAAAACTTTGAAGGATACCTACCTGCTTGGCAAAAGGTAGTTAACCAACCCATTTAGGTTGATTTAGAGAGAAAAGGAATTTAAACCTGGATTTCAGACACCCTTGGCCAGCAGAGCAAACATTTCCCTCTCTTCTTTGAAAAATTGGCATTTGCTGATTTATTTATTTTTCCCAGATAGGTTGAAGACAATCAAATTCTGTTGTCAAGCTAAGGAGGAGAGAGACTCAGGAAAAATACATTACTTCTGCAGTGAAAAGTTTTCCCATTTATTCAACAGTATTTATTGTACTCTCATATCCCAGTTCTTGTTAGTGTGCATTCGGTGGAAACCGTGAGCCAGCCTCAGTCATAAACTACTGATTTCAAAACATGTGCAGTGCACAGTGCAAGCAGCATGAACCAAACGTAATTCATAGTACCAATTAAAGATATTTACGGTGCTATATTTCTTGTATAAATTCTAAACATTGCCTTTTCGTCTTTTTAGGATTCTGTTTTGCATGAATTGGATTATAATAATTTGCAGTTCACAAACACAGAGAACAGAGACGTTATCTAGAGTGTGATATAAGGGATTTGGGGCATTGCAGGTTACTGCTCACTGGCCCAAATCTGTTCTTACCACAAGCTTTTATTTTTCTGGCATCTGGGCTGTTTTTGTAAGTGCGTGCTGGTAGAGGTGGTGGAAAGGACCCGTGACACCAACTGTGTGTGTGCTGAAACCAAGGGGCCTGCCTGATTTTCTATGCACGAGGAGGAACACGACTGGAATCACAAACAGGGGAGTGAAGAGAACGGTTGCACCCATCTCTGCTTTCTGTAGGAAGTGCTACTGGGCCTCGTGGCAAAGTGTTAGAGAATCGTCTGGGGATGGAGGAGAAACAGAAATTTCCTAGATCTTTAGTAACAGTTAAACAAACTCAACAGCAATGCTGTTACACTATTTTGGCTGCATCTAGATTGGACTTGGAAAATAAAATTCCTTCTGCTTTAATCCCCTAAAGTTTTATGGTTGCAAATCCTTCTTAGGTCCTTTAAAGGATATGGGATCTCCCTCTCAGAAAAGCAACCGCTCTTTAGCACAGTGTAGAACACGGGCTCACACTGGGCCTTTCTGCAGGCAGTCCCTCTCACTTTGGTATTTCATTCACAGTTGTGCAGTGCTGCTCCTGGCAGCTGCCTCGCTTGGCTGTGCGGGACCAGGGAGCATCCAGAAAGGGAGGCAGTGATGCCAGCTGTAGGATTATTTTGCTGCCTCTGTGACTTCTTTGCTATCTTTGCCCACTAGATGTAACAAGGGGGCTGGAAAATGTTACACACAGATTTTCAGAAGCTCATTTTGCTCGACTTCTTTTTCAGGCAGCATGTTTTATGCACTTCCCATCACAGTCATTAGGCCCGTGTGGCTGTTCAACCCCTACGTGCTCCACGCTTGTGTTTTCCTCCTACCTTTTTAAAAACCAGACGTTCCGCCATTCTGCAGCATCACATCGGTTGCTGTGGAGACGACTGTGATGTTGCCAATAGAGATATGACTTCACTAACAACCTCTGAAGAAGGACAGAAACACGAAGACACAGCGTGGCTTTCATTTTTCTCCTGCTGCCCACTTCCTAATAACCCCGTTCCGCCATTCCCCGCGCTCTGTGCTGCATCCTGACCTTCAACCGATGCGCAGATCTCTCTTCTTTCTTAAACTGGGCTGCATGGCCACGTATCAACAGCCTTTGGGCTGTAATCCTGTAGGAAGGATTGACCAAAAGTACGTGCATAGAGAAATTTGTTTCTAATATTCAGGGAAAATGAAAGTAATTTCCTATCCTTCCAATCCCAAAGAAAAGTGACACGTTGGAGGGAGGAGAGGAGAAACCATTGGGCAGGGTGGCGAGCCGTTATTGCTCATGCTGCTTGTGTTGAGTGTCTGGCAAAAGAGTAAACTTTCTTCCCTACCCTGCTGCTAACCTTGATGCTGCAAAAGAAAATTGATAGGCCTGTCAGAATGGGGTTGACTTGAAAGAGCAGGATTTGGACCAGCAGGGCACAGGTGGGTTTGGGGAGTGGGTTCTGCTCCTGCAGGAGACCAAGGACAAACTCCCTCCTGTGGGGGAAAGATTACGGTTTGGTGTTGCTGTAATACAGGGCCGTGGCTGGAGTCAAAGCTTGGAAAGGCAAAATCCAGCTCCATTAAGGAGTCCAGACACTGTATAATTGTCAGCGTAGTTTTTAGTTGTACAAAGTTTTGTAGAAAATTCCCAAACTGTGTAAAACCAAATGAGTTGTATTTGCCACTGGGGGAAAGAAGTGCTTTAGAAATACAGCAGTATTTCTTCCTGGCGGTCCGAGAGTCCGTATCCGAAGTGGTTTGGGCTGTGATGGTAATTGGGTTTCAGCTGATTGCAGCAAAACTGTGAATCAACTGCAGTCCATTTTTAATCATGAAGAACTGAAACATAATCAGAAATATATTCACAGTGCCACAGCTTTCAATGATTATGTGCAGCAACTGGTGCCCACAGCCTCTCTTTGGACTCAGATTCTCTCTTTTGCCTTTTTTTTTGCTTTTTTAGTTTAAGCATTAGAAAAAAAAAATCAATATTTAGAGCAGTTGATTTGGCATGAGATGGAACAGAATGCAGGAATTAATATTGCTCTTTTCTGTGCTCCAGTGCAGGCTTCTTTCTGAAGCCCTGCTGGAGGAGAGCTTCCTTTCCCTGCTCCTGCCCCAGGCCAAAGTAATCAGCAGGCATCACCGGCAGTGCCGAGTTTGGCAGGCTATGATGTGCTCGTGTGAAAATGGTGCAGTAACCTTGAGGGCTGATAATGGAAAACTGTATTTTATCTCTCTTGAATAAAGGAAGAGATCGTGTAGTATTAACAGATGGATAAGTTACTATGGTGATGGAGGCTGTATAAATAGATAGAAATAAATATATGTATAGTACCTGTTAGATATGATCTGACAAGAAGATTGTGACCCGTTTCCATGGGACTTTATGCAGGAATGGAGTGTGTTCATATTAATACTTTATGGAAGTTTGAAGTGACACGAGAGACCTTATTTTGTATCAGCAAAACACTGCAGGAAGTTTGTGAGCTAGATCAACACCTCCTGAATCCCAAATTGCTCCCATATTTGCTGCAGTCCTTGCACCCTCTCACCTCCAGTTCTGAGGGCTGTGGCTATGGTATTAAAACCCCCTCATCCTTGTTTTTGTCTTTTGCCTCTGGATGCTGGGCTTCGCTCAGGTCAGTTCAGCTTAATAGGGTTCTCCGCTGCATGACCTTCTTCCTGAGTTATTGCAAACAAAGCTCCAAAAGTGATAAATTTCTGGCCTTTGCCCACCTTGGTTCCTATAATTTCTTTTGTTTTGACTCTGCTGGGCCATGTTCCTGCACTTGGGATGCAAAGTTGTCCAGACCGCAGGCAGGACGCTCCGAGAGGCTGTCGCCAAGGGATGGACAGGCAGCGGATGTTCGGGATACAGCGGCTCCTGCAGAAGAGAGAGGCCGTGCCAAAGCCCTGCACGTAACCACGTCCCGGCTGTGGCTGGGGCTGTTACCGCGGCTTTGCAGGGGTTCTGGACACAGCTTACTTGAACAAGCCAAATAAATGTGATGAAAATAGGAGATGGGGGGGAAAGCATTTTTAATGCAAAAAGATGCAACCCTGAATTCTTCCGTTTAGATTTTTTCCTTTTCTGAATGCTTAGCTTTCAAACCAGGCACACATTCTAGTGGGGAAAAAACACAGAATTTAGTTGCTTCCCCTTCTTTCTCTACCTCTCCCTTCCCCCAGGTTACTAGTTCATTTTCAGCTAACCCTCAATATTATTCTGCTTTTCTCCTCCCGTATCTCTACCTGCAGGCTAAGGTAGCTGGCCAGCTGGACTCTGTAATGGCCCTTATCTTTATTTGTAAAATGTCAGAGTGAGTTGTAGGAAGGATTTAGGCAGCACTGATGGTAATGTGATGATTACTGAGATTAATTTTAAAGCCTTCTTGGCTTTCAGAATTTTGCTCATGACTCACGTCTTCACAAGATATGATTAGAGAAGTTTTTGAGGCAATGGCATGTGTGCAGCTTTGGAAGGCCTCTTGTATTGATTTAAAGGAATGTCTCAAATGAGAAGGTAAAAAATGAAGCCCCAGATGAGACTTCAGGACTTGGTTTTTCTACCAGCTGGTATTTGTTTGTCTGCATCTGCCATTCCTCTGAAAAAGCTACTGGCAGCAAGAGCTGTGCTGTGTCTTCATGATGCGTGCAGGGGAGTCTGCTCCCTGTGTTGGTTCTGCAGTGCCGAGAAGGTAGAAAGCTTGATTTTGTCAATAAAATAAAAAGTTATGACTTAAGGAGCAAAACAGGAGCTGAGTAAAGCTGTTCTGCTCTACTGGTCTCAGAGCAAGATTTAATGTGGGCTGTGAAAGGGCAGAGAGTGCCGTGCATTCACAGCACCCTGTGCACCCTGCTCCTCTGCAACACACTGTGCTTGCCCTCTTGGTTTTCCACTGCTCCCCATCAGAAAAACAAACACAGGTCAATTTTCCAAAGAGTGAGTGGTTGAAGGAGGACACATCAGCTCCCAAACCGGCTGAGCTCCAGCCCTGCAGGTCCAGCACGCCATCTAAGGGCACGTATTTATCTTTGGATGTAGCCCACATTTTATTTCTCCATTCAGACTTTTTTTGTTCTCTCAGAACAGTTCCTGGTGTGCCGTGCAACCAACTTTTTATTTGTGTGCTTCAGCCTCAGCATCACTGCAGAGACCTTCTGCCTTAGCTGCGTAACTGGTGCCATCAGCTATCTTTACAGCTACTCACACCCAGCTATTCTGGGACTGTGAGCAGAGCCTGATTTTCACATCTCGCTTCCTGACGGTGTCTGACTCGTGGTAGACGCACTATTTGTACCCATTTCCACGCAAGAATCCTGAACGCCAGATGGGCTCCTACCAGCCCCATGCTGAACCTTGGCAAACTGTTCAGTGAACCCAAGGTAAGATTTCATTTAACGGAAGACAGAAGATGGTCCCAGGCATTCAGCTTTCTTTTTCAGTGGTACAGAGCCCAATTTCCTGAGAGGTGTTTATTCAATTTTCTGTGCAGCTGTTGTGATTACGTACCTGGACTGGTCAGCAATCACTGTTTTGTCTACCTTGTAGTTGCTTTGGCCTTAGCCAATTAACTGATTTATTCCTGCACTGGCAGTCGTTGGGCATATGAATCAGATACAAATTTGCATATCCTAAATTTAGTGTATGCATCTATGTATCCAGTCTGCGTGCACGATTTGGGCATGTTTTCATTTGCATTTTATCACATTTAACTGAGGCAGGTTTAGAAAAGCATGTTTAGATCATTCTGAGTTGAGCAGGACCTCTAGTGGACCGCTGTGTCAAAACACCAGTATTTCTATACCCTTCAACCATCCTTGAGGGCTTGCCTGGAAAGGAAAATTTTTCCAGTTACACAAGTAAAGTTACGTAAGTTGACAAAATACCTCTGTTACATGGAGGTTTATACATCATATACCCCATGGAAAGCTACTCTGGTGTAACAATAGCAGATTGAATTCACAAACCAACTGAAACAGTATATTTTCCCATGTTAGTAGCCTTTAAAAATCTCTAATATTGTCTTTCCAAAATATCTACTAGTAGGTTTGTTCCCAGATATTCCATTAAATGTACTTACTATTAAATTACACCTTATATATCCATCACATGTCCTCCCATAGGATATCCCTCCCCAGCGTATGTTGAGAGGCCTGGACCAATGCAGTGCTGTACCTGTCCTGACCAACCCTGCCACATACCCATTGCTTTTTATTGCTGTGCAGTTTTGGTGGTGCCACCCCTGCGCAGGTCCCCAAGGCCATAACCCCACAGTTCGTTGCTGTGCTCCCATGTTGTGGAGGAATTTCACCTCCTTCCTGTAACTGCCTGCAAGGGGCACCCAGGGGAAAAGCAGGGTGGGAACAGTCAAATCCTGGAGCTCTTATTTCATATTTCCATTTTTACAAACTTTTTTTCTCACTTTTTTTCCATTTGCACTCCTGAAAGTAGAAGAAAGCTCATAGGGGTCTGGGTTTGTTCTGAGGAAATCAATACATGAGTTCATCCACGTTTACTTTTCTGGAGGCTCTTTGAGCAAAGGCAGAGTACATGGCAATGTTGAGAGTTCATCAAGAATTTACTCAACTAAAATGAAAACTAGCCTTTGGGTTTTAGTTCCAAACTGGAGCAAAGCAATTTATGTTATCACTATTGGCTTTTGATCTTCATTGTTCCTCTGTTATCTTCCTTGATCTAAGGAGCTAAGAAGTGGGCAAGGTGTTTGGCACGTCTGAGAGTTAGGGAAGCAGCACTCCATCCAAGTATTGAGACACTAGACCTTAAAGAAAATGCTAATTAAGCTTGAAATGACATTTGCATTGCAAATGACACAATTTGTTCTGCCTTTATACAGAATTAATTTGGACTGTTTGTTGTTTTGTTCCAATTGTGCAGCTGAATAATGCTGCCTCTTTAGGTGGCTCAGCACCGTAAAGATCTTATTCATAACCAAGGCAGGGTAAATTAAAAATTTGCTACGTTGGACAGATTATCCATTCAATTTTCTGACATTCATTTGTCAGCCATCTTCAAATCATAACAGAACAGGGGGAGTCCTGTTCCCCCTCCAAGTCTGAAGCATGGCTGCGGATTTGGTCAGTTACAGGCAGATTTTTATCTGCAGTTGCCTTAGGTGACTGCCTAAAGGGTTAAGCTACCTCCTGAAGTGGTTTCATTAGCTCTTTTGAGTAAACAGAACATAGAAAAGTGTGGGTTTTATTTAGTAACTGATTAAACAAGAAATAAAGTGGCAGGCCTTAGAGGAAACAAGTGCAGTGTCCATAGCAGTCCCTTTCAAGCCTTCCTGATTGCTTTGTACATCCCAGCAAGAGCTTTTGAAGACCTTTGTGTAGCAACAGCAGGCAGGCAGGACTGCACTGAGGCAGTCTGGAGGGAACAACAGAGTCCTCCCTCACCCCATGACCTCGTTACATGCTTGCTCTGACAGGATCGCACAGCATCCCCGACACCTTGCTGAATCTACAAATCTGAGAGCAAAGCTCGTGGGTGCTGGAGAGCCACGGGATGCGTGTGTGGTGTGTAGGGCAGCTGGGAGATGAGAGCATCTCTCCAGGGCCCCACACTGGGGTAGGCCGCGGTTGACTGGGTCAGAAGGAGCATGGGTAAACGGGTGGGTTTACCCTGGCAGCTGTGCGCACTGTGAATGTTTCCTTGCATGGCTGGTGACTGGTGAGCAGTCCCTGTGTCAGCACCACCTGGCTGCTGAGCCCACTCTGATTTCACCCTGGAGCACCCACGAGAGCCGCCATGGCTCGGAAGCCCAGGCCGCATGTCACGGTTGTGCTACCTTACTGCCTCCCATCCTGCCATTGTCTGGTTCATCTGAAGGAAGGGCTGCTGTAATGAGAATGTTATTTCTTTAAACAGGAGCCCACAAGAAGGGAAAGCCCTGCAAATTGGCCTCTTGGTCTCTAACCGCTACATGCCGGTGGTGTCTGACAGGAGGCGAGTGTTGCAAGGCAGAGGTGTTCGGGCAGGTTTTCTCTTGTGCAGTGCCTAAACAAAGCAGCTCCCATCTGGTTCTTCTCAAAGATCATAACTTTGTGACAAATAGTCTAGGCCCGTAGAAAAACTAAGGATGTTTTTTGTGTCATTTCAATAAGTATTGCTGAAAAGTTATCAAGTCTTGAAAACAAGACTGCTCTTCTACACTGTAAAATCTTACGTGTATGTGGGTGTTACACCAGGTTGGGTGTAGCATCCACAAACCCAGATTTAGTTTGAGTTACATGTTCATTGGCCAGAGCAGCCTTGCTCTGGAACAGTCAGAAAAACTGGAGCTGATTCTTATCAGCTGGGGAAACGCTTAAGGCTTGTTAGTGTAGATAACTTGTAGATCACCTTTACCAAAAGGCCTTAGTTTCAGAGCCGCATTTTAAAAGCTTACTCATGGTGATTTAGGATCTAGTTCCCATTTTTACAGGCAATGAATGCAACTATGTGAGGAATATTCCATGAACTTTCTTAAAATGGCATGTAAGTTTAGATCTGTTTAAATTTTAAAGTTAACTGTTTAAATTCTAAAGTTTTCAGAAGTGTGGAAAGAAAATAAGTGTTACGTTTACTTCTGCAGTACACAGATCATAGAATCGTAGACTGGTTTGAGTTGGAAGGGATCTTAAAGAGCACCTCCTTCCAATCCCACTGCCATGAGCAGGGACACTTCCCATTAGAGGCAGGGATGCAGAAAATTTGACTTTTTCACACTAATGAAGTTTTGCACTTACTCAAAGGGAGCTATTTCAATTTCCAGTGATGGATTGCAGCCCCCCCCCCCCCCCCAAACCCCCAGTGAAAAACACTGAATAACAAAACATAAAACTATACAACTGCATTACTCTGAAATGTTTCTTTGATTCATTTTCAAAGAAAGATCATTGGGCTATTGTTTTTGTCAAGGAATCATCTGTTTTTTGTTGTATATTTTCCACCTTCTAAATGCTAATTTCTACTCTCATAATTTTGCATATCTTCATTCATTCATGCGTGCAACAATAGTATATCCTTAGGCAGTGACCTTCCTAAGCATGTTGCATGTCTGTCTCAACTGGCAGTTCCCGTACTTTCTGAAGACATTTTTGGATAAGTGTTTAGTAGTTAAGCTTCATCTGTGTACAGAGACATAGCTTTTTTTTGGCTCTCTGCAAACAGAGGCTTCAGAACAGTCACATCTACAAATTATTTAACTTTCAAATGCTCATTAAATCTTTGGCTCCTTCTGCAGGCTTTATAAGTGCCACATACAAAATTCTGGAAGCACGGCACGAGGAGGAACATGATAAAAATTGCTTACCCTTCACACTGGTATACCCTGTGATGCATTGCTGTCTGGTCACTTTCACTCGTAAAGTAGCCTGTGCAACACCCAGAGAGCCTTGTAGCATGTACTGGCACCAGATAATTAATTAAGTTCATAACAAAGCTTGACTGGCAGAAAGGCTGGGCAATGCTAACGAGGAATTCACTTTTGACTTCATAAGTTCTGTTTGCATCAGAGCAGTCTGAAAGGATACTGATACCTGAATGTGTTTGTGTGCCTCACATGGCAAAAGCAATGAGCAATAGTTGGTGTCTGACTTAAACCACAATTTTCACCATCTAAATCTTTTTTTTTTTTTTTATTCCCGCTGCATAGTTTTAGCAAGAAAAACGAGTGAAAAATTGCAGTCATAAAAGACTCATCTGCTTTCCATTATGCTGACATTTAAGGATTGCACACATTGAAATGCTCCTATGTGCTACAGAGAGTGACAGAAAAAACAGAAGGTTGAAATTCACAACAAACGGGAGATTTTGTAATTCGGCCACCCTGGGGGTGGGTGAGGAACCAGCCACTGGGAAACTATAAAGTTTTCCCTGCACCTCAGCCTTTTCATCTTCCTACAGCTGCATGCCAAGGAATTAAATTGCCAGTGCATAGGAAAATGGTTTCTGAAAACACCCTTTGCCCTCTGTCTCCTCCAGATGTGGGGGGAAAAAAAGAAAAAAAAAAAAAAAAAAGAGAAAGAAAAAAAAAAGAAAAAGAAAAAGAAAAAAAGGAATATCAATATTTTTGGCCAAAAATCTGAGTGCTGAGCTCCCTGTAGGCATAACTCTAAAGTCAGTGATTTAATGTGATCTGCTTGGTCAGTGGCTTTTGGTCTTTACTAGAATGCAATTGTTAAGAAGCTTTTTCTTTGAAGCAGGAAAGTCAATTCCTCTTTTCCTTCTGGGCAGCTTCCAGCCAACTGGTATCTTTCCTCGCAAGCTGAGGAGCAGCATTTTTTGTAAGTGAGATTTCTAAAAATACTGGTTGTTTTACAAGTGAGTGGCAGACAAACAGTTCTGTGTTCCTCTGCATGGGGGAGCTGGGGCTTGTCTCTTTGGATGCAGGAATATTAGTGTGGAAGAAAACGAGGTCTTGCAAACCTTGGCTTTCCACGTATCTTCAGAAGACCCCATGAAACCACTAGGAAAGATTGAAAATCATGTTTCTATAACAGTATCTCATACCTATCTTTGCATTTGAACCACGTAGCACAGGACCAGGCCTGAGGTTTTTAATTGCTATTGAGTGATTTTCCTTCAGACCTTTTCTCAAAGTTTTAGATGTCCATAAAATGTTTAAAATATATTTTTAAGCAGGTTACTATTTTCAAAACTCTAAGTTGTAACAGCACAAACATGAAGCTTCTGTCTCTTATTCTCCAGCTACCACTTCTGTATCAAATATATTCAGTTTACAAGTCAAAAACAGTTGCTTTTTTTCTATCGCTGTGGCTTTCTGCTCAGCCTGCTTCTTGTAATTCAGGCTCTGTTTGCTCTGTTTCATGCAGCACTCCAGCCAGCAATGAACCTGCACTGGGGCTGTGCCCGGCTTGCTGCTGCTGCTGCCTTGAGAGCAAAGTGCTTGCTCTCCTACTGTTATATCACTCAACTTTCCAAACAGTAAAACTTAGCTTTGATACTAAACTGTATGTTTTATCTTAAGAGGGAAGCTGTAAAAAGAGATGCCAACAGGTTTTATCGGTTTCAGCTTGCATTGTTTTTCATGATCCTTAGGAATCTTTAGCATTTTTTCTAGCTTTGAGTCAAAACCTGGACATTGCGTTTGGCAGCTACCTATCCTCAGGCTGCAAAAGGAATGTGTTTATTGCTGTGGAGAAATAAAATAACTAAATACCTGCATTTGAATGAAAACATTCAGCTTCTCTTAGAAATAGAGCTGTGTAGTTCGGATTTCCAGCATTCATCTCCTTTTCGGAGCTGGAAATCCCTGGGCTGAGGCACATTGCAGTAAGGAAGTGAATTGTCTTACGCTCTCTGAAGACAGTCACTGAGCCATAAAATTCTCAGGTCTGAAAGCTGAGGGGAGCTATTCACCCTCAAGTAACTTCAAGTAATGTGCAATATAAAGTGGAAGCTAGTCGCAGTGCTCTGCAGCAGGATCACATACCAAATCCCAGCCGACATTTCTGTGGCTGATCTTTTGCATCTGCAGATGATGATGCTCCAATTTATCACCCCGTATAAATGATGGGTTCAAACACATACCGCTGCATTTATGGCTCTGAAAGCCCGGGCAGTGGGTAGCAGGAGGAAGCGGAGGAGGGGAAGGGAAGGTGCTCACAGGGAATAAAAGTGAAGGAGAAGGAACACTTTCACTGAACCACGAATTGTTGGCCCTTGGTGTCTTGTTGATGCATTAATGATCAATAACTGCTTCCTTCTCCTAGCACGTATTGTTGTATGCTGTCGCCTATTGCTCTGCTTGCCCTGTTTTCTGAGACTGCACAAGAGCTCCTGACAGGGACACGGGGACCAGGAACCAAAACGCAGCTGCAGGATGAGTTATGGCAGTATAGAAGAGGGTGAATGGCAAGCTGTAGCTTTCTTTTTTTAATTGTGAAACAAACAACAGCAACAAAACATACAACTGGAGCTTTAAAGGTTTAAACACTTTAATTATTGCAGCTGTATGGACTTTGAAAAAAAAAAATAATGCTTCCATCTTGGTGCAGCATTTTTACTGGTAAGGTGGGAAAAAGAATCAAAACTCCTTACAGAATGAAAACATTCATCTTCAAAACCCTTGAACATCTCATGAGCTATCTCAGGGTGTGCGATTCAAAGAAATGCTTTGGGAACGTTGGTATGACAATAGCAGGGGCTTAGCAGAAGTCAAAATAAAGTTAAAACACCAGCCTGGGATGCTGCAAAAGGCTAAGCTCACACCCTGGTTCTGCTACAAACCTACAGCTGTCACATCACTCAAATCATTTAGGTCGTATTTCAGCAGTGCTTTCGTTGTGCCTCTCATTACACATGTAGACAGGTTAGTTGGCTCCAGTGAATCCCTGTGCTTTGCATTTTAAGCACATGCCTGGCTTGGACGTACCTAGGGCTAAAGAGACAAACACTGAAAATATCTTTGGAGGATCTTTGTTTTCACTTATCTTTATAAACTACAGAACAAGACCTCATACTTGCTGAGATAGATGAAGAAAATTAGATAGGAAAAAAGCACATTGCAAAGCATGCTGCCAAACAAAAAAAACATTGTTTTTCTGGTTTGGGGTGAGAGCAGGTAAAACATGGTGTGTAGGTTAGTGTTTAAACTGCATAAGAGATCAAGATGCCTAATGCTAAGTTTGGAAGAAACATCAATGAATTAATGCAGTGTAAACCTGATGTGGGATGAGAGGTATAGATTTAGATTATTTCATGCTTGAAGAGGTATTCAGTGAAGGAAGTGCTACATTAACCATTTGACAGAGACTGTCCTAGCAGGTTTTTGCAGGTTTATTTTCTTTTTTTCCCAAAGAAAATATATATATATATATATATATTTTTTTTTTTTTTTTATATATATATATATATTTTTTTCCTTCCCTGTATTCTGACTTTGGCTTTCCGGAATCCTTCCCTCTTGGGACTATCACAGGGAAAATAGGAGCTGTCCTGTCATTGTTAACAAAAGGCCATGGCACTTTTGTGATCGGGGTCACTTGCATGTCCCCTGGTTTCCAGGTTGCGTGTGTTGCCCAGAAGTTGCCCAGAACATCAGTTCTGGAGTTTTGAACGGGTTTGCTTCCCAGCAAAGCAGGATGGTTTGTAAATTGTTTATCTTCCTCAGATTATTCTCTTTCCCTTCCATCAGTGCTTGTTGCATCATTTCAGTGGATGTTGCTATGTGGGAAATGAATTTTTATCAAGGCAGGATAGACTCTTCTCTGGTCTTTTTTTGCTATAACAGGTGCATTGTGTCCTGCCACCACAGGGCTCAGTACTGGTGACCTCAAGCACCTGACTGCTCCTTGAAGGAGTTTAAACTGTGGACGAAACCCCTTGGATACAAGCAGTGAGGTGGTACTATTTTTTATGATTAATTCCATGCCAGAGTGACAATTTGCCATCAGTTATTACTAACAGCAGCTTGGACCAAAAGTCCTTTTCCATGTGACTCGCTGCCCCACGAGGTTTTGCTCTAAAGAAGCAAATCTCAGAGACTTGCTGCATGTTCTTGCCAAACTCCAGCTTGTGGGCAGGAGGCACCAACGGGGAGAAAGCCTCAAAGATTCGGTTCTGCAACTCCCCAGCCTCGTGCATCCAAAGGCTTCTCAGCATTCGAGCATTTGGCCTGGAAACCCCCCTGGATTCGATGGAAAGCCTCTCAATTCGCTCAGCTTGTAATGCTGAGCACGTTGGAGGGCAGGGAGCTGCCAGCAGACTGTGCGAGCTGGCTGGCGGCCGCAGCCTCTTCATTAGCAGAGGCATGCGTAACCTCCCAGAGTGCCTAACTCCAATTAACTGATTAGCTTGAGGTAAAATCCTCGCAAACACAAGGCTGGTTGAAGTTTCAAAGCCAAAGACTGCCGGCTGACCTGTGGCTGGAACACAGAGTGTTTTGGGGTTATTTCAGGGTGGTTTGGGGCTGGCTGAGGAGCGGTGCTGGCACTTCGCGTGCTCCAGAGCGTGGCCAGGGAGGTCGCTGCTCTGGGGGCTGTGGGACTGTCACCTCGCAGGTGACTTGTGTTTCTGTACGGGTGCGTAACTCAGTGCAGCTCAAAGGGCCTTCCCTTGTGTTTGTAAGAAAAAGTTGGAAAAAGAAAACAGATCTAGTTGGACTTTGTATCTGGTATCCCCTCTCATTTGACTCCAGAAGGAAATGCTGTAATTTCAGGGTATAAAGTGTTAGATTAAAGCTGCAAAGATCTTAATTTTGATCTTTTCTTCCTTTCTTTCCTTCTTTCTTTCTTTTCTCCTGAGATTGAGAGTTCATGACATTTTACCGAGCAGGATGCCTCTGCAAATATTTACTCGCTTGTGTATTATTAGAAAAAAACTGTTGTTCATTTTTACGCACAGTGGGAAATACTGTGTGATTACTTATACCAAAGCATTAACATGATGGGACTAAACTCTTTGAAGATAAATATCACATTTTCTAGCTTCAAAAGGATGGCTTGTGAGCCCCTGGAGGTCCGCAGCATGGATTTTACTGTACTGTAAGCACAGGAACCCTTTTACAGTATTCATTTTACCTGAGTATATAGCTGATCGATCAAGCCTAGGTGTTCCTGACAGTTTTTTTTAATCACCTGTTTTGTTTCCCTATTCTATTTTCATCTTTTTTTTTTTTTTTTTTTTTTTCCCGCCAGGCTGCACGGCATCGTTAGTATAGCAAAAACGTGTGATGCTGTGGCTGCCCGGTATCGCTGCCGTGCATTATGTATGCAGGCCGGGAGCACCTGCCGCGAACGTCTTTGCTGCATTGCTGCTATCTTAGCCAGCTCCAGGTCAGAGCTAAAAAGCAAGCCTTCTCTCTCATCAGAGGAAACCTTGCTGTTGTGTGAGCTCTTGAAAAGGCAGCAAGAAAAGGCACCAGCCAATTTCTCCGGATGGTGGTTTTCCAATTAATTCGGAGAGTGTCAGGTGGCAGGCTGTGCACCTCGGTCCTGTGGGTGAAGAGGAAGATGACGAGGTTTTTTTCCTGCAGCAGTGGTGGGGACTGGAGCGAGGTCAGGAGGTGGGTGCTCCTGGAGCCCTCCCGGGCTGTCCCCTCCTTGCAACCGTGCTCCCCTGGGCTGACACGCACCAGGCAGTCCCCACCAATCCACTGCCATGGCTTGCAACCCTACCTACCTCTCTCTGCAGCTCTCTTTGAGGCTGGTATTATTTTTTTACGGAAGACTGAATGAATTCAGAAATATAAACAGAGTGGAAATAGCTACAAATATGCCAATTTATGCATTTAGCACTACTCCCAGCATTTTTGTGTTTATTCTTCTTTTTCCTACCCCCTCCAGCAACTCAGGGTGTAAAGTTTTATTAATAGTTAAAATGCTTGGTTAATTCTTCCAGCATAATGACCTTGCAAATTCTAATGTGCCTCTTCCGAGGCACAATCATTTTATAAGTGTAGTTTATGGGTTTATCCTCACTTACTCACCTGTTTCACAATTTCTGATCTCTGAAAGTTGAGATTTTGATGTTAAATATTATTACAAACCTTTCTTTTTAATGAGCTTTAGAATGTCCCCAAATATTTGTTGCATTAATGTTTGTTGCATTAAGATCAACAGCTTCCTAATTGCCTACCACAACGTGCATGCTTGCAAATGGTAATTAGATGCACAATTTTATGAGCGACATGAATTCGAATGAATGTGCTTACACCAAGCCCTGAGTCACAGAACAGCTAAGGGATGCTGATGGCAGTGATTAATCACCGCTGGGCTACAAGCCAGCAGCAACTTGAGGCTGGAGTTGCCTGTGCAGTTTCCAGCCCTGCAGAGCCCCAGGGATTTTGGTCTGGGGTTGTTATCCCTGTGCACGATGCAAAGCAGTCCACTGGCTACATGCTGGGGCCCGTTGTGTTCTTATGCTCCCAAATACTGTACAAGTACAGGTAGTATTTAAACAGTTTTTAACCAGGAAAGAGATCTGCTGGTTTTTCTTTGTTTTTCCTGATCTGCCTCACAAATGAGAGGTTCCTGAGATCCATCGTCCTTTAGGAAGATTGCCTCGCTTCTGGCATCTAAGAATGTTGCTTGACCCCCTCTTCTCGAACTGGTTCTTTCATAAAACTTTAGTTCTAGAATATTGTATCCTATTGTATTGTATTTAAACTTTAGCATTGATTAATTTGGTAAAGTATAATAAAGTAGCAGAAGCATAGATTACAATAGTCATAAAAGTAATAAAAACAGATTAATGACTAAAGCCAAAGAAACAGAACCCCTGCCTCCCTGCAGACGTGGACATTAATGAGGTCCTTTAGTTTCTGCCCGAGTGTGGGTCCTTTCTGCTACCCCACAGATCTCTGCAAGAATTTCCTTCCTTTGTGCCTGGTTCCAGTTAGGGCCACAGACAGAAACTGGTAAATACAGCAAAATATTTTCAGAAGGAGGAATTTCTGACCTGACGGTACATGCAGCCAACCAGTAATCTTAATGGGAGTTTTTTCTTGAGGTCATTAAAAGCGAGGAGAGGCAGCTTTGCTTCTGGGTGCTTATGCAAACTGAAGTTCTGGGATTGCTTTGCACAGGTAGGAAAGACAAGCAGACATTTCTCCAACGTCTGTCCAACTTATGAGGGAAATTTAAATGCATGGAAATGCATTTAGGGAAGGAAGTGAATTAGGGAGATTCTGCCTTGCCAGCCGCTGGCCTTCTTGTCTGCTCAAATAAATAGGACCAACAAGTGTCTTGAGGGCAAATCGGTTAGCAAAGTGTGTAAATGGCTACCGGGTGTTCGGTCCTCTGGCGTTTCCTAAAGGCTCAGCGTTTGTTGGCTGCACCTTCCCCTCACTTGACTTCAGCAGGCAAAATAGAAACAAGGCTCAGCCTCTTACAGTGACGGTTGGTCTGCCCTTTTTCTAGTCAAAAAGAGTGGTGATGGACTGAAAATTAAAGAGGCAACACCCGGTAACACAGGACACGTTCCAGTGTCCGCATCTGCGCTCTGCTTAGGGAAGCAGAGAAGGTTGAATCGCCAATTTCTTCTGTTAATGACTTGTGATCCTGCAGCAAACCCAATTTGTATCCGTAATGAAACCTTATAATGTTAGTGGCAGTATTAATATCAGTGTAATTAATAATACTATTTATACCATCAAGAGACAGCCACTAATTATACAGAAGGATTGATATCTCACTAGGCAACGGCTTGAACTTGTTTTCACCCAGGTAACTCATTAAGGGATGTGTTCATTGCCACGAGGGGTGGGAGAGCTGCTGCAGGAAAGCACCTGAAATCTGCTCACCATCAGTGTGCTGTACTGCAAGGCGGCCAAAGTCTTGGGGCCAGGGCTTCTGCAATTGAAGCTAAATACAGTTTACTTCTAAGTAAGAGTCTATCGTCCCTCTAAAAAGGCACCTGATTATCAGAAGTAAATCGGTGTGTGGTCACTGATGATACAGGATGATGATGTGAGAAATATTGTGCAAATAAAGCCTTGATCCATGGTGAGGAGAACTTTTTTCAGACTATCTGAAGCTCTTTGTTTTTTGTTAATGCTGCTCTCACTCAGACTTCTGAGAAACTCTGAGGCATAAAGATGTCTTTGTTAAAATTCATTACTTCTTTCCCTTTATTTAAAAAGGGAGAAGAGTCTGAATCAGAGATTGCTGATGAGTTATATGGGAAGGTCAGAATTGATAGCAGTTGTAAAGAAGAATAAAATCACGTTAAAACCTCATCCCTTTCTGATGATAAATAAAGAACATGATCTCAATTATATTTCTCTTCTGTGGACCTGTTTTAAGTGAAGGTTTTTTTTGTTATGCTTAGTTTCTTTGAAAAAAAATAATTGCACTGGTAATAAAAAGTAATTCTACTTTTGGGTAAGCTTTGTTCCATAAATTCTGACAACCCAGCAGTCAAGGCTGTGCTTCTTCATTCACAGCCTTATGATTTACGCTGCACAAAGGGCTGTACATGTGCAGCGCACAGCAAGAATGATGTCCCACGCCCGTTTACTATGTAAAAATTATGTTGTGGTGAGAAGACAACGGGGTTCCCAGTGAGAAGCTGGAAAGCCATCAGAACGGCTGCTGAGTAGGCTTGTGCTCAGAGCTGGCTTTATAAAGACTCTTTAAACTACTTCAGATAATTTACGCTCTTGAAATTTCAGTCAGTGAAAACCAGAGGTCTCACATATTTCTCCGCTGACAGACAGCCGTTGCATGCCTTGGTCTTTCCAGCAACCCACTGTGTATATTAAAAGGTAATGGGCTCTGGATTAAATAGTCGTGGCAGAGGCTGTGTCACCTGAAACTTTTATGTCACAGCTTGATTCAGACTATTGTGAGGATGTCTATTAGTGCTACATCATTGCTTGGTTCTCTGTAGATAATAGCCTTGTACAAAGGCAGGGTGATGGATGAAAATCCCATTGTATTCCTTCAGGTACTAAATGTTCTCTGATATTTTTACCGAGCTTATCAAATGTTATGGTAACATAACTGCTCTCTGACTCCACAGCTTCAGGAGGGAGGGGGGAAGTGGGAGGAGAGAGAAAAGCTGTCCTTAAGCTCAGGAGATTGAATTGTAAGTCGAATAAAGGGGATATAATATCCAGATATTCACACCATGGCTCTTAAGCAGTCAGGAACTAATCCTGCTGCAGGGACACACAAGGACATAGCTCGGGTGAAAACACTACAGGCCAAATCCAGCCCTGCAACGAACCAGCGCCTGAAGCCCAGACCTGCCTCAGTCCATCTGGAGGACGCCTGCCCCTTGCTCTGCCCTTTAACCTCAGCCTGGCCCCACAGAGGAGGGATGGCACATGGACACAGGAGGCAGGCTGTCCCATCCATGTTTGAACTTAGGGAGTTGGTGTTGAGCAGAGCTTTGAGAGCCTCCAGGGGCCACCAGCGGCTCTTGGCAGGGCAGCGAGTGCTGGCTGCTGGTGCTGCCTCTGCTTCACCAGGGTCTGCTCATGTAGCATTTGATTTGAGAGAGAGGCAAATAGCTCTTCTGTAGCTGCAAAGAGACGTGTTAGCAATGTGACTGGTACCCAGACCATTATCAGACTCGTGCTGCTGTGTCTGGAGGAACAAGCACAATTTCAGGGAATCTGAATGTCTAGCTGGGCCACCTTCTATCCAGAAAACAAAGACATTTTTGAGTTTCAGTCTATTTGTTGAATTAGAAAAACAACACAGCTCCCACCTTCCTTCCCTTTTTAATGCTTAATATTTCCTGCTCATACCTTGGAGCATCCTTCACCTTTGTACTCTTGAGTCCTTGGTTTCCTTCATCTGGGCAGCTGGCGCTCACCGCGTAATCCTCCTTCGCCTCCGCCTCAGTGAGGGTGTTTGCCTGCAGCTGGAAAAGGAATTAGGCAGGAATTACCTAGGCAGGAATTACCTAAGGCTTCCTACAGAGGATTTGGTTTCTTTTAAAGGTGAATTTGTGGATGTAGAGTAACACTTGTGTTCCTGGTTCCCAGCCTGGCAAGGCTCCCTCTGAGCTGAGCCACGGGTTTGGGGTTTGAGCTGCAACAGAGGCTCCCAGCATGTTTGTGGGGCCTGGGAGGGGCACAGAATTAGAGCCTACAGTGTATTAATTGTTCTTATCGTGGTGAGACCCTCTGAGACCTCAAGGCCTGTTATTGCAACATACAGAATGAACTGCTTAGACAGCTTTAATAGCGGGCATGACATTAGAGCCTACAATTAATGAGTTCCCAGCCTACTGCAAGCCTGTCCTCTGTTGCTGAGCATGCAACTTCAAAACGAAATATTTGGCTTTTTAGCAGAAGTCCATGGATTCCCCAGTGACCACAATGCTCTGAATAACAACGTGGGGTTTGCAGACACTCTCACACGATGGTGAAAAATAGTTGCAGGCTTCTATATAAATTATTTTTTCATGTAAAAGCCCTGGAACAATGAGTCTTTAACATGCATATATAAATAATTAGTGTGGTTATAAGTTGGTTGGTTTCTTTTTAATTGACTCTCTGTGTGTATTTATTGACTTTGGAAATGATGCCAAATGCTTCTGCTAGATCAAAGGAGCTGACTTTCCCTCTTAAAGTCAATGGTTTCCAGGTGGTGATTTGTCTAGCAGGAGTTTCTCTGAGTTACAGAAGGAAGAGGCTCCCCTCTTGTGGCTCTGGAGGAGAATGACATTTTTCTGCACACTATTCTGCACTTTTCTACTTAGAGGAATGTAAATCGATTATAAAATTCCAGTCATCTTCCATGTAAACTATGGCACAGAGCTTTGCCCTCTCTTGTGGTGCAGCTGTATGCCAATGAGCTCTTTAATAGCTGCTGTGTTTGCTGTGGGATGAAGGGAAGTATTTGGAGTGAACTGATTTAAATTATTTAAACTGTAAATAAAAGCCATGATCTAAATCAATCGGTCAGAAACGTTAGCTTTAAACAACTGATTTAAAGCTGTTTTGCTTTTGTGCTTCAAAAATCCTTTCTTTGTTCTGTCTGCTCCCTGAGGAAAGGCTTTATCAGTAAATGTTTAAGGCAACAATTTAAAATTATTTGTTAAAAGCTGCCTTTAAATACTTTGGACCCCTCAGAAAGAAAAGAAGTAAGTTTACCAAACTGCATTTCACAATTAAATGAATGCATTTATTAAAAGAGGGAAGTTCTACTCGGAGTCAGTAAATTGAACCAATTGTTTCTTGTCAATGTGTCTGCCAACATTTTTGAGCTAACAGAGCTCAGGCTCTCACACCTCATTTGTATGCATAAATTGGAAGAAGAAAACAAACTTTTTTGCCTTTTCAACTCCTAGCTAGTTTCTCAGTGTTGAATAACCCACTCATCGAACACAAATGTACCGAAATTCAAATACACTGATTTTTCTTTCCTCTGTGTTCCTACAAAAGACACAAATGCTATTTGAAGTAGAGTTCAATTGCTTATTTAAATGGCCAGCTTTTTGGAGAATAACTTCTTGACTTCCTTCACAATATCAGCAGCAACGATGCATTATTTGAAAAGTAAATAAATATGTATAAAAATTTAAGTAGCTATTCAATTTATATCTCAATATATTGAGTTTTTATCTCAAAGGTTTTGTCTCAGATTTAGTTTTCAAATTTGTTTATTTTAAAAAATATGTTAAATAATCTGTTTTTTACTTAAATCTGATTTATCTATTGTAGAGATACTTAAATTACAGGAAATAATTTGATGGTGGGATTTCAACTGGACCCACATGAAAACAGTAGAAGTTTTGAATTCAAGGCCATGATCTTGGCCAGTTGTCAAAAGGAAATATAGTAAAGTCTAGCTCAGGAAAAAGGCAGCCTGAAATTAGAACTGTTGTTAACACAAATAGAACAGATTTATATTTTAATTTTAACACTGGTGCTATTTTTATACTCTAAAGAAGCTAGAATGGGAAGTCTTTCATGTAATGAAAATCCAAACACAAACAAATCCCAAAGTAGATTTCTCTACTGAGGAAGACTTACATTTTTACAATTTGCAGCACCTCTCATGATTCAATGAATAATAATGAATGATCTTTAAAATGAGGTACATTCAGCCTAATTGCTTGAAATATGTAGCAGTAGAACTGTTTTCTTTTAATTATTAGTCTGTGGCAGTAAGGCCTATCATTTTTGCTTTGCAGAGCAGAGTTGAATTTTCCTAATCAAAAAGACTTTGAAGTGGGATGGAAATGGAATTATCTTTGCGTTAGGGCAAGAACAGGAGAATTCATGGCATCTGTATCAGGTCTCAGATGAGAATATGGATCGAGAATACACTCTATTTGTGTGTCCTGCCTTTGACAATGTTCTGCTTCGGGTGCTGCTAAAGGCATTACACTGAAAGATAAAGACAGCTCTGCAGAACAAATTTTCTGCACTGTTACCCGGGGCAGGAGAGGCAGAGCCTCCCCCTCCTCTCTCATGCCCAACTAAGAATCTCACAGCTGACAAAGCTGTAGGTGTTACTGGTGGCAAATTGCTCAGCAGCTGTACCCAAAGTATCGTTCTGACTTTCATTGGTGTCTTTCTGGAGCAGAGGTACCTTAGCAGGGCACTGCCACCAGGGAACTGAGCATGCCTGTTTGCAAAAGAAAACAAAATCAGAAACCTTGAGAGCTGGAAATATCCCCAAATTTATATTATGTGTGTTCAGTCCGCATGCATTATGCATGCCTTTAGCTGCACAGAGGGCTTCTCAGGAGCTGCAGCTATAACCGCAGCACAGCCAAGTATTTGTTCTTTCCTCTGATAGGCAAATATGTCCCACAGAGGCAATTTCACCCTACCGCATTTGGACACTCAACCCACTCTGAGCAACCACTCCAGAAGGAGTGAAGGACACTGGAGGGCTCTGTCTGAGCGCTTTGCAGCTCACCACGGATTGCTGTGAAGTTCCCTGGGTAATCCCCAGCCACCTAGATTAAGAGGTTTGGGGATCCTTTGCAGATTTTTTTATTATTATTTCTAAAGGAGCAATGCATGTAGTTCTCTAACAATGCAAACAGAAAACTGGATCTTCAACAAGAAGTTAAACAAACAAGAAGTTAAAATGGGGGACATTTTACTTTTTTTTATTTTTTTTTTTTTTTTTTTCCACCATTTTACCATGAAATGGGTGTGTTTCACTCAAGTTCTCTGTAGGTATATGGCTGAACAGGAGAAACTTAGGCTGTAAAATGCAGATGCCATCATTCCACCTCAAATCCACCTCAGTGGAAGTGTCTTGGTGTCTTGTGAGGAGAAGAGAGCAAGAATCACTACCAGGAGCCATCCAGCTCCTCCTGGGCACACTCAGCAAGGGGTTGACCAGGTGGTGGCACATCTCTAAACCTACAACCCCGATCAGACTCCTTCCCATTTTTCTTTTTCTTGAAGCCCATCTCAGTCAATACCTTTTCTTGGGATGAGTGGATATGGCACAAGAGAGAAGATGATTTTTCTGACAACAATCAGTATTAAAGATAAAATCCGGCTTGTCCTCATGTGAGTAGGCCCAATGAAAACAATAGCTTTTTCTACTTGGATAAAGAAATTTGGAAATTGTCATTTGTGCCTACAGCCACTAGCTTGTAGATCAGCTCACTGATGAAATGTGACACTTCAGCAAATGCCAGCAAGGGACTTTGCAGTTTTGACTACTGAATTTCCATTCTGGGCATAACTCTGAACTAACACACCAAAAATATTCTGTCCTCTGCTCTGTGCTGGAATAGACTATTTCTTCCATGGGTAGGATCTAGCTAACAAGTTTAGCTTGATCCTATGAATCTTATATGCTTGATTTTATCCTTTTTGCTTGAGAGTTTTCTATGGTCCATTTGGATCTCTCAGATTTACAGGATGGCTTACTCTGTAAATTAAAATTTATGAGCTCATTAGGAAAGAAAATGAACACATCAAACCGGGGCTTAATCCCATTTGTACAGACTACTCTAACCTGAATTCACTAATTCAGCACTTCATGAATTCAGGGAGTTTTTAACTCACAACTTTTCTAACTCACAACTTGTAACTCGCATGCCCATGAGCAAATAGTTTCCTGGCCCACTGTGAGAGCACTCCTCCTGCTCCTCCTCATGGCACAGGTGTCCCCTGTATCACAGCAGGAAGCGTGAAAGCCAGCTTGGCCTCTATTGGATCCACTTCTAAAGGTTTTTTGGGGTAAGCTGATTTATTAGTATCTTTCAGCTTGAAAGTTTGGACTATACCATTTCCATAAATTACCGGATTCAGGGGAAACATCCAGACAAATAACAGACAAGGATGCAGAAGGTGATGGTGGCTGCCTGACAACCTTTATCCTACTCTTTCCATTGTGTCCTGCCTATGCTGTTGCTCTTGCTTTGACCTTGTGCTGCTGCTCCCAGCACACATCAGGCCTTAGCACCAGGGATGTGTTAATCAAAACCTGAGCAGGAGCAGAGCGAACAGTCCCAGAGGTGCCTGCGACGTCAATGAAGCTGCTGCAGGGGGTGGCCTGAGGATGGCATGGTTTGTGGAGTTCCTCTTCTCAGCTTTGTGTTTGCCTCTTAGTGCTTTACAAAGAGGTAAACTTATGCATGCTTGTTATCTCATTAATGTACATGAAATAACCAGGGCTCCTCCAGGTGCAATGAGCTTCAGAAATGCTTGCTGCTTTTCTGCTCTACATTGAAGCAATAATCATTTATGAATCTAATTAGGCTCTGGTTTGTAAGAATGATGAATATTCACATTCTAAATAGCTGAGAAATATTAAAAATGTATGACAGCTTTATTTGTTCCAGCTCTAAGAATTATGGGTGAACATTTCTCTGAATGTGCTGAGCTTTCTGAGTGTCATTCAGGTGCTGAACTAGGAAAAGGACATCCAGCCTGATGCATGGCTGCATGCAGTGCCCTGCAAATGCAGTTGATCTTCCTGTTCCAAAAATAGCAGCTACAAAATTCCTTCACTCAGGGTTTTAGAGCCCCTGTGACAACTTGTTTCATTGCCTTAGTTACTATCTAAGTCATTTTATGGTAAATGTATTTTTAGGAACTAGATTTGTTGAAAGTGAAGCTAAAGATAATGTTTTTGTAGTAACCTCCAGCCAATTCTCATCAGTAATTTTGGAATTTGTGGTTTTGAGCTAGAAGGATTTAATAAGTCCCTTTGCATTTCACCTTTAATTTTATACTTTTTGCTCTGGATTCATCTGCAATTATCAAAGCAGATGATCAGCAGTGCTGCTGCCCTGAGGTGTTTAATTTACATATGCTAAGTTGCCTACATTGTAAGGAAAGTATGTGTTTTTTTGATCTCCTTCTAATTACTTTCTCTATTTTGCTTTGCTGCCACAAGGATATAGTATTTGATTTGCTTTTGTTGCAGCGATCTTTACATACTTCCAAAAACTAATTTTACCATCTAAATGAGCAATCAGGCTTAAATTAATACCTGAACACTGGCCTGTCAGAGAGCCCATCATATGAGAATTTCATTTGAAATGCATGTGTTTTTTTGTTGTTTTTGTTTTTCCTCAAGGAACTGAGCAGAGATAGACAAATCCTCTCTGCTGTATTGCTCTATAGGGATTATTTATTTTTTTTCTTTTTCTTATTGATATTAATTTTGCAGCACAGCTCACAACCAAGTCATGCTACCCATCATGCTAAAACAGCGAGCAGTGTCTGTGGTCAGCCAGGAACTAAAAGTCTCCATGTTCATGATGCAGTCAAGTTCCTTAGAATCGGATTTAGTTTCCAGGAATTGCTTGTGTACATACAAAGAGAAAACAAACATTTCTGCCCGGCAGCTCATCCGCTGGGCAGTACAGAATCAGCATCCTGGGAGCTCTGAGCATATTTTTTATGAATGAAAACTAGAGCAGGCAACCTAGAAGTCAGCTTTTATATATTTCAAGTACCTTGGACTAAAAGAAAATAAATAAATAAATAAATAAATAAATGCAAATTTTAAATGTCCATAAGCATGTCTGATGGGTGCAGTAGCAATCCAGGTCGTTGCCCTGTCCTGTTGGCACAAGGAGGCAAGGTGCAGGGGGCAGTTCTTTTAAGGACAGAAGTTTGGCAGCTTGGTTTGAGTATTTGCCAGTTCGTGAGACAAAGTGGGCTGCTACATTCCCTTTCACTTATAAAAGGGAGAAGAGTTCCCACAGAGCCTTCTGTGCCTTGGGAAGTGGGAAGGGAAGCAGAGGGTCCAGGACTGCGAACATACATTGCAATATAGAAACAGCAGCAGGGCACTGGAGCAGAGAGCCCCTGGGATGTTGTGTGGCTCGCAGCTGATCTTCTGCTAGGTTTACCCAGACTCCAACCTCCCAATAGACCCAGCCTCCTTGGGAGCACCACTGGCTGCCACAGAGAATCCCACGAAGGCAGCATCCAGCAGGTTCAGGCCAGGGACCTGCAGATGTCCCTTTATAGTCTGTCCTCTGCTAGAGATTAGGGTATTCGCTGGACAAAGGCAGTTCTCAGAGAAGAAACAAGTAATGCAAAAAACAGGTTTAGAGCAATACTTTGGGGAGTAAAAGAGCCCTTACAAGTGGGGAATGCCAAAAGATCCAGTTCTAAGACATTGAAGCTATCCAAATCCTTCTTCCTATTTGCTAACAAAGCATTTTCAGAAGCAAGACTCTCATGCAGTTGCAGGGCTGTGTTGTCTGCCCCTCCTTATCCAGAGGCCTAAGGTTATGTCTGGGAAGAGCTGTGTGGATTGACAGTCATGGGAACTACATATCTGAAACGTGAGAACAGAAAACCACCACCCTTCCCTTCACCCTGTTGTTCACTCTACTTATCATAGACAGGGCTGAGGTTCTGCATAAATGTAAGAAATTTTTACATTTTACTGGCTTTGTCCGTCTCTGACCACTTTCTCTCACAAACTAACTTCCTCATACAATGGCAGCTTGACTGAGACATGCTGGTGGAGCTGCAGCAGTGTTTCCTTGAGAAACTCTGCCCTTCCGGTGTGACACAAGTGAGGGAGCAGGCCCTTTGCGTGACAAACCTTGATTTATATGGTTTCAAAATGGAGCAAGATGCCTCCTCCAAAAACGTTGAGCAATCTCTGAAAAACATGTTATATTGGACAAGTTATGTTGACAGAGTCCAAGGTGACCAGGTGCCATTTAGCCAGTTAGTGCCTATGAAAAGACAGGCCTGATCTGATGAATTTTTCACCTAACTGGATCAGGCAGAAAAATGGGAGCATGAGGAAGGGTTATTACCCCACGGGCTGGGGAATGGAAGATGGCTACTCACTGAAGTCACACAATAGACTCAGTGGGTGCCAGATGCTGTCTGTGCCAGGGATGGGATTTCAACCCAGATGTCCTGAGTGCCAGCCCAGTGCACAACATTCATCATTATCCACTCTCTCTCTCAAAAAAAGAAAGAATCAAATAAGGCTTTCTGATTGATTCAGTAGTTTGAAAGTTTCAGCTGCCATAAAATGACACTTCAGAGAACCCTACAGTTTACTAATGGAAAAGACTATTATTATTACCCAGGTCACCTCCTTTAGGAATGAATGACTGTAGTATTTTGCAACGTAATAATAATCTGAGTGTCTTTTGAGAAGTGGATATTAAAGCACGTCTGAATTGACTTGCCAATAACATCCGAGAAGTCTGTGTTATAAGGAGTAATTCTGATTCCACTCTGTACTGTAATAATTTTGGGTATCCTTCTTTAAAATTTCCTTCTTTCGTTTTCCCCCATTCTTTGATGCATTTTTAAACTTTGCAGATAATTAAAATTATATTGGCTTCAGATTGATAAAAATACCTTCCTATATGCCAGAATAAATGGAGCATCTCTGCTGGATATGATTGACTTCATCTCTGGTGGATACGACTGACTTGATTTACTATCAAAACAAGCAACAAAGGAATTCAATTTAGCAAGGAAGCCATTACCTTTAAAAAATTAAAAAAATATAAAAATCTGTAATTCTGAAGACTGCAAGTTTTGGAGCACAAATGACAATGGAAGTTTATGGAGCCTTTTGGATTAAACCAAAAACCAGCTCCATTAAACCAAACGGAGCATTCCTAATCTGACATGTTGACAGGGACACCTCTGCCTATTCCAAAAGGGAGTTTCAAGTGAATCCAGATTTATTGTATGTTCCCAACAGGGGCTGGGCTGACTCCAAAGGAAGTTATGCAGTCCAAAAATAAACAAGATACACATGAAGCAGTTTGTGCCACCAGGAAATCTTCCAGGGAATATGCAGAGAGAAGAAGGAAAGCCAGCAGAATCGTGGCTTAAGATGTCTTTCCTCTCTCCTCATTATCTCCTATCTCTGTGTCTTCAGAGAATGTAAATCAGAGTTTCTTTCCCATGAGATCTCTTGCCCTTATATTCACTTTCTTCACCCTTGCTTCCCCAGGAAAACAACTCCGTGTGCTGCTGCTGCTTTCCAACACTCAACAACTCCCGTTGCTGCAGCGGCAAGGAAGCAGCTACAGAGATGCTCAGCGTTGAAGTGCTGCTGATCCTGCATCTGCTAGTGCTCATGCTTGGTTACGGACTTCTGCAAGAGTAAACTGGAGCCGAACAGCCATGCTTTTCCCAGGAGCATGTATGAGTGATTTGAATTATGTAATTCTAAAAAGCAAATTTAGCCTTTTCCAGCTGCATTTACTGTGAGCAGACACATAGTCAGAGTAATTGCAAATACCAGGACAAGCACCTTTTGCATTTACATTTGGGTAAATTGGAGCCAGCCTTTTAATTTGCTAAGAGACCCCAGGAGAGCTGTGCTGGTGGCACACATTGTTCACTTCTTCGGGTCTGACCAGAGTCTGACTTGGACTTTATAATTTGCTGGAGCGGAGTCACTAAATTACACACTGCTATGAGATATATAATCCCACATGAGACACGGAGCAGCTCCTTAATATGGCAGCCTTCAAACAGGCATGAGCTCAAATACCACTGCAGAGAACAAAGCTTCCCAGTGTTAGATACAGCATTAGAAGTTCTACCTCATGAAACATTATGGACTATATTGTCAAAGGAAATCCAAGTTTGTGCCCATAATAATAGCGTGTTTGGAACTTCCTGCCAAAAAAAAAGTCTGTATAGCTACGTATAGACAAGCATCAGTGTACACAAAAAAGAAAGTTGTAGAGTGTCTACTTTGCAAATGCAGCCCTAGGGTTTCAGAAGTGCAAGATATACACATGCAGAATGGAGACAGTTATAAGCTGTTTGGCAGTACAGACCAGAGTATAACATATGAGTCTCAGAAGGTTGCTTTATAGCCTGAACTTAAGGTTTTGCAGCAGCCCTAGTATTCTGTTAGCTGTATTTTGGATATCAGAAATCTGAATTTCCAGAGATGTGTGTTGCCTTTCAACTAATATTAACATTTATACTTTGTGTGAATCTCTCATCGTCAAAATGACAGCAGTCCTGCTTTTCTATGTATTGTTTAGGTAGCATCTCGAGTGATAACTGGATTGTAATGGCCCAATTTTTTCCCATAGATTTTGACACTTGCTAACACAATTAAATGTGAAAAATATATCAGAATACTGGTGTCACTTGTAGCAAAACTTTCACAAAAAGATGGCATAGTACATTGCCACAGTATAGAAAACTGTTGAAACACGGCACATAAAATAGGTGATGATGATGATGAATGATTGTACATGCATATTCACCAAAGTCACACTGACTTTAATAGCTGTTGTATGTACACAGCAAAAGAACAGTTTTTATCATGTATCTATAAATAGATATATCTCTAGATATGAATAGATACATCTGCATGTACACGAAACACAGAAAACCACAGCTGGTTGGTCATGTCCTTTTGCCATAATGCCTGATAGAAGTTTTTCTGATAATATTATATTTATTAGATGTACCAATTTTCTTTTTATTATTAATTTATTACAGGTACCAGAAAGGTAATAGGTAGCTCATTTGGGAGGTTGGAACAAATGCAAAAAAATCTGAGGCCAGTCAGATCAAGATTTCAGCCTGAGAAGTGCAAAACACATAGCCAGATCACTCCAGCAGATCTAGCACAATGATTTTGCTTGTCTGTTTGTAAGATGTCTTTTGACTCGATTTTGATCTTGGCAAGAAGCTCCTGTTTGAGGTTTTGGCTCTCCATCCAAAGAGGAATATTTAGGCCAATATGGACACTTGAATCCCAGTCCTCATAGGAACTGATAAAATTATGGACAAGTTCCATTAAACAATACTGGAGCGTTTTGTGTTTAGTTACTTAGAACTCGGTCGTGCACGAGGGAGTCTGGCTGTTTATCTCCAAGGGAAGCAAGAAATCTGTGTGCGTGGGTGAGCTACCTGCTGGAGCAGGGTGTGGAGGAGCTGAGCTCCACGCTGGAGATGGGGTGTCACCACCCACCGCGCTGTCCAAGCCCTGGGTTTACAAACTGTTACTAGCTTTGGCCAGCCAACAACCTAGCCTCTCCCTGGGGAGGGAGCGTGACTCAGAGGGGTGTCTGAATCATCAGGGCTTCCCCTGGGCGAGGCTGGGACTCATGCATACGGCCTGTCCACATGTCTGGGCTCCAGGGACTGGGAAGGAGGCTGGTGAGAAGCTGCTTCCAGCTCTGCAGGCCTGCAGGCCCAGGGACAGCCTCCTGCCTAAGGGACCTTGCACTTGCAGAGTAGCCATGGGTGAGAAATGGGATCAAGGTGAGACGTGGCATTTGTAAATGTTGCTACTATGACATTGTGTGTTTGCTTTCAGGCTCCGTTTTTACACCAGCAGTGCTACGAACCATGGCTGCTTCCCTGCAAAGTTTGAAATAATGTGAAAACAGAAATAAGCAGTGATTGTTGCAAACTACTCTGGCCTCCTGGCATTTTCGGCTGTTTTCCACCCACCCTTGAAAATCATCTCTGGCCCAAAATGGAACTGTGAGCTGTACCACATGCTCTAAATGAAGTGCTAATTAAATACTTCTACTTAATGTAGACAACATTTCTTTGAAAAGATGGTAATGTATTACAGATGCCATGCGTTCCCTTAGAGAAAGACAAAGTGAGCAGCACACATACTGCATCCCACTTGAGGAGGTAGGGATGTAACCTGAGTGGTTTAGACTGATACGGCCTCATGCTGAAACAGCACTCAACTGGTCCAAATCCCCACACTTGGTCGGTCTCTCATTGTGAACATGGTAGCACAAATACTGCACGTACTTCTGTCTGGATACATGTTTTGATACGTGGGAGATAAATGGCGGAGCCTTACATTTTGATAGAAACTCAGTGCCCCAAAGCAAACAGGTAACAACTTGCAGATGGTGCAGAAAAGGAGCTGAATCCTGCTGGGTGGAGGCCCCGGCCATGCTCCATGAACTGTCAAGCAGTTTTGGGCTTGGGCTGTCCTAGTGCAGGACAGAGCTGCATAGCAAAGGAGCTGAAAGGATTTGGGTTTAGTGCCAGCACTGGTGTCCATTCTGGCAACAAGAGAAAAGCTGACAATCCAGAAGAGCTGGAAGGCTCTCCTAAAATTATTGCCATTGAAAGAATGATTGATCTTTAGGTTTTAGGGTCAACAGACATCAAGCTCAGAGGAGCCAGATCACCCAGCTTTTGGGGTAGGCTTATGCTGTTAATGGACCATATGTTCAAGTCCATGTCCAAGTCCAGACTTGTCCACGAGCAAATTGCTTTCATCCAGGCTCTGGCGCAGGCTTGCATCCAGCTCTCACTGTCTTGAGGCATGAGAATGAACAAAATGGGTGTCTTTGTAGAGACCCAGGCTCTCATCTGCACAGTCTGGGTAGATTAGACAAAAGCAGGGCTGTGCATATACGAGTTCAGCTTTCCAGCATGAATCCTGAGCTTGGATTGAAACACTCTGTGTGTATACTGGACCCAAATTATCATCAGGCCAGCAGCCTGCCAAGTGAACAGAAACTTGTACGTCATGGAGATCGTCCCCTGTGCCTGTGCTCACTGCACACAGCCTGTCTGCAGACAGGCTCTGAGACCAAGCGTTCTTGGGTTAACCTTTGGGGAAGATGGATTTTTCCCATAATCTAGAGGACTAGACATCCAGGCTGTCCCTTCTGTGACAGTTTAAACCCTTGGGTATCTGAGGGGCTACCTGTGAAATACCAGCACCTTGTCTGAGCTGTGGCATCAGGGGATGGGTTGGGAGAGGCCCTTGCTGCCTGCAGCGGGGCAGGAAAGGCTGCTGTCAGGGTACATCAGCTGCAGCGGTCTGAAGGCACCCCCTGCACAAAGCAAGTAGGATGGAAAAAATAAACTAGGAAATACAGTTTTCCTGGAGTAATGGTTACTTACAGGGCTGGAAAAGATCTCTGATATGCCATTGTCATGATGGGAGGAAAAGAACCTGATTAGGCAGAGATTCCAGTTGGGAGGGGAAAGACCATAAGCCAGGACTCCTGGCTTTAGTTCATTTGTACTAATGAGCATTGTTAGTGGCTTGCCTTGTGATACATCAGTTTGGTCTTTAAAATAGATGGTACTATCCCATCAGACTGAGCTCAAATGATTGAAGTGTGTTAGTGCAAGTTAAATAATATTTATGTAGCGCTTCCAAGCCCTCCGGTGACCTATGTTTTGGCTTTCAGTGGTGATGAATTAGATCTTGCCTTAACACTGAATATGTGTATATTTGTAAGTGTAAACTGGAGAAACAGAAAAGCACTGAAGAGTTAATAGGTGGGGAAAACAAGTCCTGTTCCTTCTGTTTTCATTATGACATGTTTTGTTTTGCTTTGAATTGCAGGCAGTTTGAGCCACTTCTGGCTGCCCATAATAACTCCCGCACACTCACGGTGCTCTCTCCCTAGCCCGGTGTCCTGCAGGTCTCCCCAATAGAAACAGGTATTCACAGATCCCTAACTCCAAATTGAATTCCCTCCCTTTCTCTTTTGAGGATTGCAGGCTTGTAAAGATCTGAAGCTGGCTTAGCAACTGTTCTCTGCAGCAAGATTCTGCTTATTGTGTAATGTTGAAATAGTTATTTGTATGAAAAGAGTGAAGCCAGCATGCTTCCTTGCTGGTGTCCCTGATGTGAATCATTGTACACTAAGTTTCTTCCTGCAGTGCCCAAAGTCTGCAGGCAAAATGGAGGCAAAGGGTGTGTACAAAGATGTCTGTTCACCTCTGCAGTGCTTCTCCCACCGCCCTGTCCCTGGGCTTTTCTTGCCTCATGCTGGGCAGCTATAGCTCAGCTGTCTCCATCTCCACTTCTACCTTCTCCTTCCCAGGTACCGTGCAGGGAACGGTGTGTCCTCATACCAGTGACAGCAGCCTGTAGAAGTCATGGCACCCTAGCACTGAGACCAAAGTAACCTCTGGCATCCCCACAGGTGGGGCACAGAGAGCATGTTGGTCCTTCACAGGAGATCTGGAGCTGCTCAAACTGACAGTTTCTAAACAAATCACTTGCAAGGTGCCTGGTGGCCCCCAGGTAAGAACTAGGAGTGCAACCAGAGTACACAATTATTTGGAATAGCATAATTAATTTATCATTCACCTCCTGTGGGCTGGGAAGGAAGCTTCAAAGTGGGATTGTTATATTGTGTGAAGATATCCCAGGAGATACCAGAGTCACAAGTAGAGAAAATCTTTGTTTTCAGAGTGACATGGCAATTAAGTAGTGCTAACTTTGTTCTTCTTTTGCTGAGGATGATGACATTGATGGCTGAACGATATGGAGATAGCATCAAAGAATTTATTCTTAAGAAATATGCGGTATCTTACTGTGTAAAGTGTACAAAAGCTGTTCCTGTAAAAATTGTAGAATATTTCCACATTTCTTTCAAGATGGTTCTGCAATATTGTGTGTGCTTTTTGGTGTTGGATGCTCTCTTGGAAGAAAAAAGAGGTAAGAGTCCAAGACGAAGAAAAAAGAAAAAGGAAAGACGGGAGAGAGAGCAGATGGCTAGGTGGAGAACTTTCTTTAATAAATTATTTCACATTAAGGATGTGAATTCAATTGCCTGTTGCTATTCATCATGACTACATAAAATTCAAAGTACTTTGGTATTTATTTAAATAGTTATAGATTCAGAGATGAGTCATGAACCAGAGCTTGTATTTTATCCATGGCCATGTTAGTGAATGGTTTTCAAATGTAAGGATCTTTTTTCCAGTTTCCTGCTTTAATGGTATTTACATTCTCAAATTATTTTGTTGTAGGTATATGGGACAAAATGAAGGAAGAAAACCAATGCATCCGGGGCTGTTTGTATTTGTAGACAGTAATTTTCTTTTAAAAAATTGCAAGTTAATGTTGCAGAGATGTTCCAAATTCCCACTCTCTAAAGAGAATTAATTAAGAGAGAGTCCTTCTGGCTCTGCTTCTGTAGGAAACTTTGAGGAGACTAATTGCTGTTGCTGGTGAACAGGTCTCTGAGTCAAGCCTCACTCTGTGCATCTTTTTGCCAAAAGACAACGTGTCATTTGTATGATAGGCACTGCAAGCATCGTGTGCAAGGGAGTGGATGTTTGGGAATGCCGGGTAGCTTATGGCAAGAACTAAAAAAAAAAAAAAAAAAAAAAGAATCCAGCAAAGTTAGACTCTGCATTTGGAAATGGTGGAAATGGATATGGTTTTCAATGTTTCACGTTTAATTCTCTTAGTATTTCTGGGTATGACATATTAGAATAGTCCGAGATTAGCACAATGAATAGTATCATTCACATGAAATTTATTTTGATACAAAATGTTCTCTCTTGCCCTACAGACAACCAGCTACTTAAGTAGCTTGTCTGTCCCCAAAGGAATTTGTAATGGTGATAGAAACAACAACAAAAAAAGATACTTTTCCCCCAGTAGAATAGTAAAGTTTGAGAGAAGACAGATCCTTGTCCCAAGGAAAGTATGGCTGATATTACAGTAAGGGATCTCAAACAGAGGCTGCTTTTGGAAGATGCATGTTGAGGATTGTTAATGATGGAGAGGGTACTGACTCATCACATCATCAATTCTGCTCCTCTGCCAGTACAGCACAAAACATCTTTTATCATCACATTCTCTCTTTCTTCATCATTTCTTTTTTAAATTAAAGGAGTTTAAAACTCTTTAGAGCTCATCTTCCCCCTTCCCAGTCAGCTGCTGTTCTCTGGCTGGTGGTTACAATTTGGGGTGACAGAGCCCCAATTTGCCATGTGCAGGAGGACTCTTCCCATCCAGGCATTGTCGGGGACAAGCCAGAGGATGAATTTCTTGGCTTATGCTTTCACTCTTAGCACTGAGTTGCACACATATCCTTTAGCTGTAAGAAAACTAAGCTTTCCCATCTGAGTCCTTTTTTTCTAGTCTTAGTCCCTCCTTTCTCTTTGTTGCAGAAAAGCACTGTTTATCTTTATAGGGACAGCAAGAACACTCTGGCTGCATAATTGCCACGAAGGCTACAGAGTGGTCCAGACGGTACCAGTTTGCACTGATATTTTTCTGGAGCATGCCAACAACAAGCGGCTGCTGTGAGAGCTGAAATTGCTGCTTTTTTCTGTTCACATCTGCATTTGATTTTCAATCAAGACTTGGTTGGTGAAAAGCCAACTAATCTACAGTACTTAGTTTTTTTTTGTTTTGTTTTTAAGAGGCTGGTTTGAGCCAAGTTTAGTACCACAGAACTAGTTTTTAATAGATTTTTTTCCCCTGAATTATAAGTACTTTTGGATACAAACTATTTCAAGTAGATCTAGTGGGAAAATTATTATTCACCATTATTTCTTTGTATTGGTGTCTCATGTATGACTATTACAAAAGACCAAGAGCTCATTGTGCCAGGTGCATTATAGCACATGTAAATGGCAAATCATATACCCAAGCCCTTGTGGTGTCAGGGATGCTCCTGGGTGCTCCTGCTTCATGCTCGGAACCAGGGAATCAGGAAAGTGGCTTTTGTAAGAACTAGAAAAGTGATTTCCATAGGTTTTGCATGAAACTTCTTGCATTTTATTTGGGCTGGTGTTACATCCTCTTCCTTTGGTATTTTGATGGCAGATGAAGAATTGGTTTTGTACTGAAGATAAAGGAAAAGTCATTGTTTAATCAGAGACTTCAAAGGAACTGGAAAAGGATCTGTGCATTTCAACCATCTTAAACTCTGGGGAACAAATGTGGTACCAAAAAGATGAAAAAGTCTTGGCTTACAGAGTTTTAATTTTCTTAAGGCATTTTTCCCATGAATTACAGTAATAGAAAGCACCAACCTGTGACTTGCATGGTCTACTGAGGGAATTCTAGCATTGCTTCTCATCCTTCATTTACTTAAGGCTCCAATTTAGACATAACAGACTTTAATAGAATTATTAAGTTGAATGTCCAGTTACTGTTGCTGAAGGATGCTGAAAACCCTCTGAAACTGCAGTTTCCGTTTAACATGGTGAACTTTGGTTGGGGCATTGCTGGGTGAGAAAGAGAACAACTTATAGTATTAACCAAGTAAAGGTACAAGCAACTAAACTACCGCAACAGGAGAACCAACGGCCTTCAATGCACCTCGGTGCTTTGTACCTATATGTTAACGTGTGTTCTTGCAAAATCAGTTTGAAATCCCTGGGTTGGCCTTGTGTACATGACAGCCACAGTAGCCACATCCACGAGGCACTGCAAACCCAATGCCATCTTGCCCCTCCCAACCGCCATCGTGATACCCTCCCAGCCGCCATCTTGCCCTCTGCAGCCGCCATTTTGTCTCCCCCAGCCGCCATTTTGTCCCCCCCCAGCCGCCATTTTGCTGCCCCAGCTGCCAGCTTCCTACCCAGCCGCCATTTTGTTGCCTGGCCCCACCACACTGGCATCCCTGTGCCCCGCTCCCTCTCACGGTGCCTTGCCTGTGGCAGGACGCTGCCCTTTCAGCTTGCCCAAGTTCTTCTCCTTTTTCCTGTAGGGCATTGGTTTGTGCAGATTTTCTACAGCTGGTGGTTTTCATCCAGGAGACTAGGTTTTAGTGATGTAATTCCACCAGTCCCATCTCTGCCCTGCCTTCCTCTGTGAGCACGCGTGTTGTACTTGCTGCGGCTTGTTAGAAAGCATGTTTTAATAGTTGAAAATATTAAATGACTGTGTGGTTGTAGGGCAAACCACAGACCTCAATAGTAAGTACCTAAATAGCTATTAATAGCTAAAATCTTATCACTCTTTCCTGATTAGTCGTTTAGACAGCAATGATACTAACTATAGTCTCTGTATGGAAAATCTACTAATTTATTAACTACCTTCAATTTTTAGGGTCCCAGTCCAAGTGGGATGTTTAAAAGCACATAATATTTGGAGGCTGCAGCTGTGGTGTTTTTGTGTTGAGCCCCGCTGAAAGCTGCAGCCGTGTTTGTACGGGGCACTGAGCTGCTGAGGGGACTGAAGTGCGGGTGGCGATGCCGGCAACAGCCGCTGTGTGGGCTTGGGGCTGCCACCCCCTAAGGAGTGATGGGCTCTTGTCCACCCTACATGGAAAGTGGAACGCGCAGAGTTTTAAATCACTGCCTGTTTAGTCATTTGGGGACATTTTTAGGGAGCTTGGGTAGCTTGATATGCCCTCTGGGTAGATGCGGTGGCATCTGTTTCTGCCTTCCCTGTGGCATCTAAAAACCTTCCCCTTGATGCTGTTCATGCTTATGTCCAAGTATATTCGCCTGTGTATCTGACCTAGGCACCAATGTAGGATGAGCAATTTTAGTTTTTGAATTGAAATTTCTTTCCTTCCTCCATGCTTGGCCCTCGGAATTTTTTTTTTATTATTTATTTATTTATTTTTTCCTTTTTCTTTTTCTGGAAGGAAGGAAGGAAAAGCATTGAACTTCTGTTTACCTCATTTTGTTTGAACAGAGCCCTGTGTGTTAACCCTCCTCCGCACAATGAAACTCTGTACAGTGAATTGGCTAAGTGGGTCCTTATTCAGGATCATTCATCACCATGGCATGGCCTCATGCATACATGGCAGATTTACATCAGTGAAACTGAGGAATAAAAACAAAAGGCCCATGATCTGAAGGAAGGGCTGTCATTATTTATGAAGCGCCAGTAATGTGCTGAGGGTGAGATGAAGATCTGATCAGCCTGGCCTCTTGGCTCGCCCTGTAAAGGTGCTGGTGGCAGAGTGACACACAGCTGGTGGCTGCAAGGACAACATGCTCAGCAACTCGGGGCTCCTTAAAGGCATTCTGCACACTAGACGCTCCACTTCAATAAACGGGGCACGTGTATGGGAAGTAAGTCTTGGTGAGTACAGACAATAAGATGAGTTAAGGGAAATAGTGTTGCTGTTGCACTTGCTTGTTTGAAACCTTAACAAGGCCAGGGAGCCCCAGTGACAGTTCCAAATCCCTGTGTTTCTTCACCTGCTTTGGATCTCACTGTAGCAATGTTCATTTTGTCCAAGTAAAATAAACGTCCTCGCAAATGTCTGAGAGGAAGTGAAGAATGGAAAACATGCTCGTTGGAGTCAGCAATTTGCCCCATTTTGGGGCTCATATATATCTATATGGGGGCTCATATATCTTTATCTATATATCTCGATATATGCACACCTTCCCTTCTGTCTCTCTGCTGTGTGTTATGGAGGGACCAGCAGCAGCTCTTGCCCATACCTGCAAGCCAGGCTCAGGCCAACTTCATGAGAGCGTCCTTAGGATGCTGCTGTGCTGGGCACATGGCACTCACCGTCAGTTAGCACATGCTGCTCATTCCCAAATTCTCAGCTTTTTCATAGCAATGGCAATGCTTGCTCAACAACCCACTGTCAGGCCGTGAGGAAGCCTGATCCCTATCCCTCGGTCCTCATGGTTTTTGTTAAAGGAGAAATTGCATCTCTTGGCACTGGTCAAGAAGAGAGTTCTTCTGTTTTCCAAGGCATTGCTTTTGAGTGAGTGTCTCCAGCTGCAGCACACCCCTTCAGTCAGGGCACTGACTCATGCTTTTTGCCATCACAATAAATCTGTTTTCATAAACAAAATTAAGTGCACTGTGTTTATTCGTTAGGGAGATTTAAAGTTAGATGTCTCTCAGCAACCACGAAAAATGTTTCATGGGATGAAATTCTCCTCCTTCCCTTCTTTTCTCTTTTTACAGCAAACGAAAATAGATCTGGGACACTAGCCCGATGCTATCAGTGAGCTGATTCTGTGCGTGCTGATGTGCAACACCATGACTGAAGAGACGGTGCTGACAATTCAGCTGCGGTACATCTCAGAGAGTCACTGCTCTAGAGAGGTATACTTAAAATTACACAAAGATGAAGAAAAAAAAATGTGACAGGTTAATGAAATAGGCTTTAAACACTGCTCCACATAAGCACAGTGCAGATGAGGGGTCCCGGCTTGCCAGTGAGAGAGAGAAGCTTGTCTGGCACATGGTGCCAGCTCTCCAAAAGCCTCTGTGCCAGTGGCTCTCTCATGGGTGGTTTTGGGTAGGACTGATCCTGCTTCTGGTCCTGGGTGAAGCCAGGTGAGGCAGCTTGCCACGAGAGCCCTGGGGGAGCAGGCGGCTCTGCTGCTGTTCTCCCCACCATGCCCGTATCACCCCCAGCCTTCTCCTCTCCTTCCCACAGTGGGAATGCAGCTGGACCCAGCCCTGTATGCTAAGTGTGACAAAATGCAATTTGCCTCCAGCGTTGGTAAGTTCCGGGCTGGGTCTGCAGCAAGGTGAGAAGTACGTACAGCGCAGACTCCCCACTCCATGGCTCTCACTCCCTGCTGCTCAGGCTCTTACACTTGCTGCCACCTGATGCACTGGTGACATCAATGTTTTCCTCATTAAGGACTGGACTAATGTCCCCAGTACGATTTGAAAGGAAAGAAAAGTCTTCAATGGTTAAGCCTGAAATAAAATTAAATCCCATGGAAACTGAGAGAGTTCATGTAATAAGACAGATAAACGGCTGGGACTAAAACAATCCCTGTGCTCTCATATAGAATAAGTGTAAAGGAAAGTAGGAACCAAGAGATGGTATGAGGCATGTGAGAAGTCAGAATCCAATTAAAGTAATAAATTAGCCTCTGTAATTCATGCAAGTTTTAACTCAAGCTTCCAGACCAACATCTTGGTCAGCTGTAGCACTGCAGAGGGAAAAATGCCAAGTTTTATTAAGCATTATTAACACATATAAATTCTAATGCAAGCTCAAGAAAATGAACTGGATCAGATTGAGCAAATCCATACAGGGACATGTCTTGTTCATTTCAGCCTGCTAATACAGATTTACTCCCTAACGTATGTTGCCTCTTAACATATTTTTCATTTGGTTTGTGCTATAGAACCCATATCAGAGACTTGCAAAGCTCATGCTTCCATTCAGATTGCTTTAATCCTGCAGGAGAAAATAAAAAACTAATCTGCAAACCAGTGGTGAGTAGCAAGAGAAGCAGCTCAGCTGGGCAGGTATCATGTCAGTACACATGGAGCGTAATCCCAGCATCTGAAAGAGCAAGATCTGGGCCTGAACATTGATTAACAAAACCACATTACTACAGGGTGGAAAATACATCTTGAATCTCTACTCATAACAACTCCCCAATGCCTTCTTTATTAGCATGCAAATTTTGTACCCATTGAAGAGGAAATAAACTTGGAATTTGCTGTCTTTGCAGCAAATGTAGAAGGTATTTTGGCCATTCTCGCAATCCCACTTTCTACCACATACCATATGTAAACTGAATACCTTTCACTTGTACTTTAGGGGGAGCCATAAATCAGAAACAAAGGACAGCAGAATAACAGGGTGGTGTTTCTCCTTCTCGTGTACCAGGTGCCTGGTGCCAACAGCAACAATGTCAATATGAACTGTGGTTTCCGTGCCAGACTATTATACAGGACTCTGGTGTGGCGGCTGCTTACCTTTCAGCGCTCAGCGCCAGCCCGTGCTTGCCAGCCCCCTGTCTTTCTCGGGCCATTCCTCAGTACGAGATGCTTGCAGCCTTCTCATACTTCATAAATCGGGGGCAGAAGGAGCATGGCTCTTGATCGGAGCTCAGGCTACGGTTAACTGGGTTTTGTCCTGGTTATTCCAGTTGCTGGAGCTGGCACTTTGGTAAGTCCCTTCCCCATGCCTCATGTTTGCCATCTGTGCAACCAAGGTCATAACATTTCCTTGAGAAATTTATACGGTGTGGATGAAGAGCACTGGATAAGACCAAGGAATTTTGTTATTTTTAAAATTTTACAATGTTTTCGTTTCTCTTTGACTGACAGCTAATGCAGGGAGTCTTCTGGCTTAGGTTCCAAGGGGAAAATTGGGTATATTGATTCATATAGGAGCTCATTGGCTAGAAGAGCATCTTGTCTCCAAAAGCGTGACCAGGTGGACTTCCTACTAAATACTTACAAGCATGTGAATGTGCATAATTCTTTAAGGGAGCCATCTTATCCTGCAGCCATTCTTAAATTGTTGCGTCTCCAAACAGCATTTCAGGTCTCTTCTGTTGCTGTGCCACTTGGATTCTTCCATCACTGAAAAATGTGCTGGGTAACGTGGTGCCCAGGTTAATTTTCGGCTGCCACCAGGTCAGCCCCTGAGTGCAGTTGCTTATGAACCAGCTGCCAGGTGACCCTCGCTCAGAAGCGACCCATCCTCACCTTCAGTCAGTTCCACGCCTGGAGCCGTACCAGCAGCTGGGGACACGAGGTGAGAGCCACCACCAGCTGCAACAGGAGGTGAGTGCCTCCCAAAGGACTTTGACGCCTTTTCTAAAACAGCCTGTCATGCTTCAAACCTGCTTTTTTCCAAAATTAAAGAAACACAATGCAGAGGAGATCTCATCAGGCACATGATGGGCTCCTAGGCCCCAGACAGGGCTGCTTCTCTGTCAGGGGCAGGTCCAAAGGTTTCAGC